>JADGIL010008655.1:0-35699 GCA_020352625.1 Cactoblastis cactorum | reverse complement strand
TACTAGTAACACTAATTTATTAATCCTGAAATGTAATCTAATTATCTAGGCAAAAAAACAAACTAAAAACTATTTATAGAAAAAGAAATCATTATAAATTTTATAGCCCCTCAAGGACACTGTACTGTGGCAACGTGTCCAAAAGGCTGGCAGCTTAGCCTATTTAGATAGCAATACTAATCCTTTGGCCAAAAAAGCTCCCAGCCCTTTGGTCACCTTAATCAGCTTTTTAGAGATTGCTTTAAAAAGCTGATGAACATAGGTATATTTGCGTGTCGATTTTTTTTAAATATGCCCATTATTTTACTCAAGCTACTTTGGATGCTGAATAAATACGATTAAAGTCAAGACTTGTGTATATTACTAACTTAACAAAAATATTATTTTTACAAATACATTACTATAGATGCACATCCAAATCTCAGGCACATCAAATAATGATCATTGTTCGTCTCGACTTGACCAGGAATCGAACCCGAGTCCTCCTGTGTCCCACTAGGAAGGTCGACAAAACAGTGAAACTAAATCTCTGCTTAATTACGCCCAACTATTTAAAAATGAGAAGCCAGTGACCGGTAGCCTCTTGCTGCGTCAACACTATTCAGTTCTATTCGCTTTTTTATCGATTCTGCGGAAATTCTCTGAACTCAGCCTTTATTCGATACGCTGTTGCATTACGTATAAATAATTTTAATAGAAACTCGGACGAGGTATTCACACTTTTTGTAAGAAAAGAAATTCCTATAGTGTGATTCCGCTGGTGGCTTTTAATTTATTGTTGTTCCTGATGTTCCTTGTCATATTTGCCAATTTATTATTTTATACTCCACTAGCTTTTCCAGCGGGTATGCTCGCGTTCTATTATTATCGTTCCCGTGGGAATTTTCAGAATGCCATCTTAGCAAGCAACTACGTCCTAAAAGGACCCCCATGAAAAATATAAGCCCCTATTTGAAACTAACAGCCTATAATGTTTCTTTTTTACTTATCTACGTACTCAAATTCATTTTTATATTTTTGTCAATGCAGCACATATTACATATGTATTTTTAGTCCTTCCGTGCAGTTAACATTACATACTGTTGTCTGTACGTGTATATGTTTAATTCCGCGGATTGTTTATACGTGGATCTCCACCGCGACACGGAATAGAGCAATGCAAGTTATTCGTTCCGTTCCAGCAGAGAGGGTAATGGTTCATCGTTTATTCTGCAGGAACACGGAACCAAACTGCAATATTTACTGCATACCTGACCGCCTCGCCTGCTGATGAATATTGATTAGCTAGAGGGTTAGACTATACGTTGTTTTCAAAACATATCGTAGAGTTCCCAGGGAATAAGAATGCTAATATGAAAATACTACTACTAGTTAACTAGGATTTGTGAAAAGTACTTATAAAATATTGTTATTGCTATTTCCATTTGTAACAATGGAGCTGAGCTTTGGTTGGTCCCTCCGCATCGCATGTTTTATGAGGTACTGTTTTGTTTACACATAGTTCGAATTTCTTCTGAGGATGTTAATCTGTGTTTAATTAAATTGAAGAATATCATTATGACCTTTATTAATTTAAAATTAACCCGCTACTTGGTAACATATGATTTATGTAAAACTTATCACAAAAAGTTAATATTTTAACATCGTCCTTGGTAGATATTTTTCGACGCCCAGGTGTACTTCTATGTCGAGAATAATTCTTGGGGATAAATGGACGAGTGATATCGCTCATGTACAAATATCATTTCTATGTTGGTAAAGTCCAAAATTGTATGACGCGAAGGTACGAGCGGGATAATTCACCAAATCGACTTCGGAAATTATATTCTAAACCGAAGCCGCCGTCAAATAAGAAGCTGGTACTTGCGGTTGTACTAATGATTATGGACACGAACGCAGAATGATCAACAAAAAGAGATGACATTGTAATGCTGGGAAGGCACATTTCATCATGTGAAAGTATTTCCTTTTCGCACAATCCGATTCTGATGTCGACGATGAAGAGATTAATACATTTGCCGATGTCTTTCTCTCCTAGGAAATTACCTTCAATATATTTATGTACTTTTATTACAATACCAGTTACATTCCAATGCATCGAGTTGTCTTGTAATTTGTTATGATTGATGGCAAAAATTATATTCAAATACAAAGCTTTGATCAAAAATATTTGCGAGACGGAAGACTTCATTTCCAAATTAGAGAAAGCGTTTCAGAATTTTTTATTATTGTTGCGTACATTAGTTACAGTTGTAAAGAAAATAACCCTTAATTACAACAGGATATTACCTTACAACTGATTAACAAATATAATTGTTGAAATTTAGTCTATAACGTGTAGTAATCCGGCCGATGTGCGAGTCAATACTTGCAAAAGATCCGGCGGCTGAAGGTAGAACTTCCACCATAGTCTAATATCAGGTAAACTGCGCAAATTATTTAGTTTTCTCGATATAAAACGTCAAAATGTTTAATTACACTTTATTGAACTATAAAAAATAAGTAGATAAAAGAGGGAGGTGCGGGCGTGGTGTTTCCACCACTACTACGGATGGATCAATTTCGATGTTGTTATTTTCATTCGAAAGCTACTTTTCTTGCGGTGAGCTATTTTTATTAGAGTATCTGAAGTTAATTAAATTCTGGTATATATGTACATACACAGACGATGAGACGAGCTTGGTCCGCTCAATATAAGTCTATGCCTTACATTATCCTATACCCATTCTCCTTATATCTCGCATTGTTTGCATTACGAAACTGTTAGTGTTAAGTAAACGTTACCATAATACTCTTAGGTCAAATGTAAATTTTTCCGTTAAGTAATTTGTACAGAAAGTGAAGCTTACATTCGTCAAGTCAACGCGCAATATTTATGTAAATTCGGTACACTTAAGTTCACTTTTTCGGCGAAATTCAGTTCAGGGACACTTTTGTCCATCGCCAATTACCGTATTTAATTGACATAAGTACATTACATGATTACTTGTATTATTTAGGTTAAGAGGAAAACAAGGATGAAAACAATTTATTGTTAATTATTTTATTGGTGTTTTGAGTTTATTTTTGTTTCCTTAATACGATATCAAATTAATAGGCGGCTATATGCATCTACTGTAGTGAAACGAGACGATATGGATAATTTTATTTGTTATAACCATTTAGTCAGCAAAATCCTGTCGTGTTTAATATGCGTTATCGTATATGCATACAGATACCAGTAGTTATTATTTATGCACAGAGCTTACCAATAGCTTAAAAAGATGAATTGTCTAATATGAGCAAAAAACGCAGAGTATTTTTTTGCATATATAATAACACGATATTACCCCAGTAAATGAGAAAATAAAATATCCCTATCAAGATTTTGCCACAATACTCCAATTGCGTCGCTACCAATGAACCAAAGACTAAAATAATAAACTAAATCGCCGCATAGTTCGCCTATAAGCGTGTTTGCCATTAGGAACATTCACCTTAAATTTTGTTTATATTCATGTTGGTGCAACTTGGCAAGTTATGTGTAGTCTTACGTGAATTTTAGATGAAAAAGCGATTGCGAATTTAAATTCTACTTTCTCCGCTGCATCTTGAATTCAAAACTCATTATTGCGCAAGTATTGTGAAATAATTCAGAATCGTTATCGAACTGAGAATAAACCTTAAATAAGTGGTTTTGATCAATTTATGATTAATAAATTAGCTAATGCAATCAGCTATGTGTAAATAAATACAACATAGGGAGTGAAATAACAACAAAAAATTATCATAAAGTGACTGACAAAATACGCATTATGCCAGTACTTATAGTTTACCTGCAAACATTTAAAAAAATATATGCTTCATTTATTTAACGGTGGACATAACGCCATTTGGTATTCTATACCAGTCAACAGTTGGAGCAAGCACAGACAAAAACATTGCTATTCAATAGTTGATTTATACTGTTCCTGAGATCAAATATCTTTTTTAATGTTCCGTAATAGTATATAGTATGTAAATCAAAACTAAGAGTTGCATCGGAGCGTCCAGACGCGCTTGGATGCACCCTACACGCTTTCGCATTGCGCAATACCTCTACAAAATATAAAAAAGCATTCTAAACTCTAATACCCAAGCCATAAAGCGTACAAATTGCCTTTTTTTCTGAAGACATTGCATGTACAAGGTCGATAGGAAACGAGGACGGCTTTATCTGATCCCAGTTTTTTGTGTTGTCTAATTAATGTCATTAATTATGCTATTAAATTGGTAATTCCAATTGATTGAATTGTTGACCTGCGATTGTGTAAGACTTGCATGAATCTGCAAGATGAATAATGCGATGTTGTACACTTTATCTGGCTGGTTGTATGAGACTAATACAATGTCACTATATTCGTAAGGACGGAAATGTTGAGGGTGTATTGTATAAGGTCGCCTTTAGGCCTTTATCTGAGGGAAACTAAGCAACACATGGGATTTTTATCTTGTAAATTATCTGAAAGAAAGAGTTGGAGTAAACCTAACCTAAACAGGTAGTAAGTATACTACCTGTTTAGTACTTAGTACACTTTGTACTAAGTTAACCATTGATTTTCCTTCTAGTGATGACATTACTATAAACTCTTGGAACGTTTTATAAGATTAGGAAGTTGGCCATCTATTGATACCTACTTACATTAAAAATTAATGTTATATAAGTACCCACATATTGCACATCACATGTAACTTTGACACTTCCTGCTTTCAATGAGGAAATTATACGTAACTATTGAAACATATCATAAAGCGAGTCTCAAGTTCACATACCATTTTCTTGTACAGAATACCATAATAAAGAAATAATAGCACAGTTAGATTTTCCAAGAAGTTCCCGCTGACGTGTAACGGTGAACTATAAGCTGTGACTATAAGTTACCCGCGGTTGTAAGCGCGGGCGCCAGTTTAAGCGCAAATAACGAGGTAAATACGCTCTCATATAAACCAATAACTATTATTTTATACACAGGATATAGTGTGGATACTTGGTAAATAAATAATTGTTTCATTTCTCTATTGCAACGTAAAAGTTCTGACATTCAACAGTTTATGTAAATATGGTCTGTTACTGGAGCACTAGCCGCCGGGAAAGGGCTAGCTAGATAGAACCGTTAGAACAACGAGGAAATTGGAGGGCGATCTAGTTTACTAGATAGATAGTTGAATTGCCAGTAGAGCGAATTTCTGTCTGGAGTAAAACTGACATTATGTTAGTAATGAAGTTCAATAAAAGGGGAAAAGTACAATATCTTAATGAACCTTTCAACAAATGTTAGTATAAGTACTATACTAAATAGATCCCAAATAAAATTTTAAATAACGAGTCGTACATTAAGTAATACACTACCAAGAAAACATTTTACATAAATAAGTAACAAAATAACAGAGTACGGTGATCTAAAAAGTTTAGTTATTTTTACCAGCAAACTGCCACTGTTAGCCGCATTAAGGTACCTCGTTCCAATAATTTATAATAGTATCTATATTTACGACCACACACTTAATCGTCCATTTATCGCAATTTCTACAGTTTATCGCGATAACGGGCACACGAATTCTCGCATCATGATTATTGTCATTACATTGATAAATTACTGAAAATACTGTAGAAGATGAATTGAACCAAAAAGACTTTGGTTGGCATACACATTGTATATTGTATATGTGTGATATACCTATAGTTTTGTAGATCACATATTTTGGAAGATAAGTTTTGTTAAACGACATAACAGTTGTGGGTAATTTCCCATTCTCATGCCTCAAGAATCTAGTTTGATTCACCATCAGATTTTCACGGAAAAAGAACCAGTCTGTGGTCAATATTTATACTTATTCCACTTTTTTTAAGGCTTCATCGTTCAGTCAAACAGAGGATCTTGCCAATGTCAAGGTGTGTATATGATCTTTAGCAGATAATGATTTTATAACAGCAATGATCGGTATCTAAAAGCCAGAGAGATTTAAAAGAACAAAACATAAAAGGTTTCAAATTTTCAGTAAATATTACATAAATATTAAAATGAGTCTGAGAAGGATTAAGAACCAAGTATTCATGGTTAAAATTAGGACAATTTATGTCAGTTATATTTTTTATTTAGATTCGCCAATTATTTTTATTAATTTAGATTTAAATAATTTTACAAAGGCTATAGTACAAAGTTATCTGCGATAGTATGCAAAAACCACATATTGTTCGTCAGATATGTATTTTATACATTTTCATATTAATATCAGTTTTAACTGTTATGCGTCTTTGAAAAGACATCAACGCGCGTACGTCATGCTTGTGCTGGAGATCATTATTATTACGTATATTAAAAAAAAAACATTCCGCATGTCTACATAAGTAAACAATTGTTCATTAAAACTTCCAACAATTCTAGTCGGCGAGCTGAAAGCCAAAATTTGGTGAAATATTATCTAACATCAAATAATTTTAAGAAACAATTGCTACGACTGTATCTATTTACTGTTCAATAAATGCCATTAAACTTGTTTCTTGTGCGATCTTATGATACAAGTCGCGGAAGTATAGCGTGGCTCGTACTCCCTATTCATAGGCAAGTGCAATCAACCTGAACCCATTGTTTTGCCGTGCCACCACCGTATCTAGATCTATCCCACCGTCTCGTTGGACCCCGCAGTGGGAGGGAGCCCCATTCCCTGAGGTCCAACGCGAATTGCCGTCCGTGGGATGCACGAAGCAGATAATAAATAATTCGGAACGAAAGCTTTATGCCGCAGTAGGTTTATTGAATCCCGATGTCCGTGTGTTTACGAGTTCGTTTAACTTACTCGAACGAAGATCAAGAATAGTATTTAGAGTTTTCGTTAAAAAAACACACGCTCTGTCGTGGATAATAGTCATTCTCTATTTGATAGTTATGAAATATTTATGTCGGTTCCACTTTATTTATTAACTTGCGCCTCTATAAACTTCTTCTAACAATATGTCTACACTGCTAAGTACATGTTTTTCTGCGGTTAATCTTTTTTTAACTCTGGTATAGCTACCACCAAGAATTTTAAAACCTCGACCATTTCCTTGCCGGCGCTATTTTTATACTTAATTTGCGGTCGGCATAACGGCTCTATCTAATTACAAGAATATCTCAATCTCTCCATAATCTGGTAAAGTCAGGATTGCTTCCATCCCATCTAACGGAACATTCGACCTACATTAGGGCTCTATTACATCACGAGCTTCATTATTGACATAACATTACTCATAGGTGTCGCTACAACCTCGACCTTTTTTGTTCCATATACGGTTGAGATTCGAGTGTGATGTATGCAATCTGTATGGAATATTGCAGGGTAATGGGCATCAAAACACGAGTCATCGCTCGGTCACGGTCATGTAACGGTCTTTGGCGTCCTAGAGAAGGGCTTAGTGATCTTTGGGCATTAGTCATGGTTCGACACTTCTATTACCACTAAATATAGTCGCAACTGTCGGAGTAAATTATCATTGAAATTGTCGGCGTTCTACGTTTTGTTTGGCCTTGGAGAATCACAGATAATTATAATTTTCTTTTTCTTATCTGCGGTGAGAATAAAGAGATAATCTTCCAGATAAATTATTGAGCCTATTATAATGTCACACTGCTGGGCAATGGTCATTCCTGCTTCTATTCAATGCAGCTTGTTGCCAATCCGTAACCCTCTTTGATTTTGATTTTTTGATGTTATCGCGCCAACTTTTCTTCTCTGCCCCGTCGACATCCGTCTACGGTAGATATCTACAATCTTAACGCCCTCATCCAACTGTCCTATTGTAAGGATAACTATCCTAAAATATGTTCAAATATATAAATTGTACAAAATATTTGTAATATTTAAACATACATATGTATCTAGAAATCAATGGAAAAATATAAAGTTTTAAAAGTTTGCAGTTGAATTTCTTCTGCTCTAAATATTATTCGAAATCACGTAATGTTTAGGTATTTTTATTGCTGTTGTTTTTAATTTATATTAATTAATATTCAGAACATCCTCGATATGCAAAATTGTGTAGTAATATACTATTTTACATTATTAAATAAATTGACTTGGTTTTAATTATTGTGCAAATTATGTTTTTTACATCTTCTCAAAAATTATAGTTTTAATTATGTTAAACAATCGTGTGTTTAGACAGTTACATAATTAACAGTGTGTATGTTTTATATGTACTATTTACGTATACCACCAATTTATCATTGCATGAGTTTCGTCATAAAATCGCTTATGTTAAAAATTCACCCTTGCAGATATGAAGTCAATATTACAGTCAACTCCATGTCATGTTACACTGCACGGGTCTCATATTGTGGTAACAGTGGTAAAGATATTAATTTGGGTGTCGTACAATCATTAAATTAGCACAACGAACTTTCAAACTTTCTTGATAACGAGCCATGTTCTAACTAATGTGCTGCCCTAAATTCCTACCTTTCCCGACTTTCACAATTCAAATCAAGGTTTAGGTCACAGGCGCAAGGCAACGCCGTGCAAGTCCCATATCAATCGATCTTCATATCATCCACTTCTACCACTGCCGCTCGATTTGCTACTGTATCAAATGGTAATAAGAGTTATGGTTGCATTTTATGAACTTCAACTAGAATACGCACGTGACAAGATTGCCAAGCTTGCGAAGTGTGCAAAATAGCGGTACGTTGACGCGGGAGGCGCTAAAAGATTTATAATTCAATAAAAAAAACTGCTCACTTCCTAGAAAGATAACATCAATAAAAACTCGAGGAAGTTTTAATATTAATACGGAATTAACTAGTTCAATTTCACGTTTTAGAGATCTCTTTTTTAGATTCTTAAACAATGAAACCTTACCTAGCTTTTAATGTGTAATGATATAGTCGGATTTACAATGCAAACATTGCATGATAGCGTGTTGATTTCCGCTTGCCTTGTAATTGTTATTTCGTACACTTAGAATTATTTTTCAGTTAATGCTCATTATTATTACATTTAGGTACGTGTCTCTTTGTTTCGATGGCTTCAAGTATGTAGATGGACTTATGTATGTAGCAAAATCTTAGTTTTTGTTTGTATATATTAGTATCTTGAAAATTTAACAAGATGATTAAAAATTTTTAGGTAAGAAATTATTTGAATGCGGCTTCGCTCACGTAAGACTAATGGGATGTATGAGTATTTTCTTTACTAAAGAAGCTAATATTTGTTCATTGGTAGTTCCTAAGATTACCACTATCATCGGTATGAGATTAAAATAGTTCATCACTTGTTTCCTTAATTTATACCGAATTATTTATCCCGGGCTACATAACTGTAGTTAGATAACAATCGACAGAAGCAGCCGCGATAGTGAAAGCGTTCCGCGGGTTCACATGTGATCTGACGCGAGTAACTGTCGCTCTAACTTTACTCTGCTCCACCTGACCTGTTTCTTATGTAATTAACTATAGAACTTCTTTAGATACATACATTCTATTAATCTTCTTCACTTATCGTGTCCAAGTCTAATTTTTACCAATATTTTACCAATATCACAGATTCTTTAATTGCTAATGATTGTTTAAAAAATCCTGTGTACTCTACTTCACGATAGAGTCACACAGGATTTATTTAGATTACTGGTTTAAATGATATTTTGCCGAGCTACATCTTAACCTTTATATTCTGCGAGTAATTTGAGAACTTTATTGGATATTTCATTCTTCTTCGTTTGTCTTCGTAATCTTCTTCGTTTGACGTAGTGAATATTATCCCATTAATATTGCTTTAATTCTTGTCCTTTAAATTGACAAAATCAGATCAGTTTTTGACATCTTTGATCATTTTAATTCAGTTATATTCTATGAACCCATTGCATAATTCGAAATTTGGAGCCCAAACTTTCGTACCTTTGATTTTACTAATTGTACGCTAAGCTACTAAAACTTAGAGTACAACATAATGCTCTACTGCTATGAAAACAACATTTTTTTTATTCCACGGTAACTTCTATTTCTTCAGTACATTCGCCTCATTGTCGAATAACTTTTATTGTTACTATGACTACCTCTAGGCATTATATGGTATTAAATATGTGAAATTAATATGCTTATTGAAATTTTAGGTCTTGTGACTTGACCTGTTTTGTCAATGATTGATGACTGATCTTCTTCGCGAATATCAATGAACTGTGACTACTTTTAAGTGACAAAATTTGTATGAAATACTATTTAACTTACTTTACTCTTTGGTACTTTTACTGTAACCTTTCTGTCTTTGTCTGGCCTGTTCGTTTAATTATGATTTATTGACTAATATATAAATGTTTATTAAATTTTGGATCTCGGAAAATATCGTTATTCTGAATAAATAGTATCATTTTAAGGCAATCGTATTCTTATCTTAATAACTTGTTTTATAACAAAATATATCACTTTTTTTTCTACTTTTGCCCAGTATGTAACTTATATGTTTTCAAATAATATTTGAATATGTAACTTGTTATGATCATACAAAATTATATATTTGGGGAATAGTATTATCTGTGATTTAGGCCAGCTATTTTATAGTCTTTACAATAGCTTTAACACGATTTATACAAATGACATCATAATTTGTATAAACGGACATTTACTGGAATAAACAATTATGCATTTCTATCATAAAGTGGAATTAACTGTCACAGTTTTTACATCTATTTAAACCATAACATAACTTTCAAATGTACATTCGGTTTGGTTTAAATATTTTATAGACAAACATCTCTACATTTAACATTTTTCTTATTGATGAGATTGTTATTGTTTACATTACAGCTAGAATATTTCATCTAAACTGAGTCTTCAGGACAAATTCTTTAGCTATTACTTGATGTGCCTGCAGCTTTGTTCCCGTGGGAATTTTGATATATTGTCACCTATGTAACCTTCCCTGAAACTCCCACTTCGTTGTGCGTTAGAATATAGCCTATAGCAGTCCTGAATAGTGTATCTTTCTGATTGTGAAAGAATTTTCTTGTTCAGTTCAGTATTTTCGAAGATTAATCATTACAAACAAACAACCAAAGCTACAAAATTCATCTCTTTATAATATTAGTATAGATGTTGTATACTGTATTTTTCCTGTCAATTATAATTTTCAGGGTTTATTTCTTCTAAACCCTTGATAGTATCTGCCTGACAGTATTTACGCGTTATAATATCTTAACGCGATCTGCAACTGTTTCCACATTGCGTAAGAAAGAAAACCGAGTATTTAATGAACGGCTTATTATAAGCAACGAGCGTGTGCTCATCAAACCGTTTTTACATCGTTAAAGAGAAGCATTTCCAAATTAAGACCAGGTACAGCTAACGCAATAGTCTACTGGTCGATTTATTGATGTAAAATATTTTTAATGGACAACAAATACTACAAGTAATTAAATTAAAAATCCCCCGACTTAATATAATAAAACATACGTCAGACTTACCTTCCGTTTTGCGTCGGATGTTAATTAAAAAATAGCTAAAAACACTCGATTAAGTCACCTTTGTAACAAAAAAGCATTATCTAGTTTACCCGTTTAGGAGTTATGTCGACACAGACATAATGACAAACACACTCATATGTACGTGAACCTTAGAACAACCCCTTTTTTGGCGGGGGTTGAAAATAGACATTTCTCATAGATATTTGCATCATTAAGTCATTCATGTATATGTATAATCGTTTTGATAATTTCCGCCTAAATAACTTTACTGAGATGACATAAATACATAATTTAATAGTCCTAGATTCAAATGTGTTGTATAATGTGACAGTCGTTTTAAATAGTAATAAATTATTGATGTTTCGATTACGTCGATGATATAAAAACGGAAATATTATGAAAGGTAAAGTAATACCATGTAAAATATTCTTTTAATTATGTCATCTCGCGTAATTTCAAATGATATAATTATGAAAGATCGTAACTGTCAGCCAACGACTGCTAATCACGATACAATAATGAGGAAGCGTGGAACTACGTTTTAATTTAAATAAAATATGACATTCACTTAATGCGTATCGAATAGATTGATTCAGTTCTTTTTAAGTAGGAGGTAACGTATGTCTGGAATTTTTCTTTTCTTTATCTTTCTTGATGAGAAGTGATCACCGAAGCCTATAGAGGCCTGCAACTACATACATATATAACTGTAAATATACTAAAGTTGCGGCGGCTGATAGCCGCCATTCAGGCGTCGGTCTTCTGTGGGAGTGTGGTACTGCCCCGGACAAGCCGGCCCATTCAGTAGAATAGACGAAATAACAATATAACTATAATTTTCAATATAACAATTATAAACTTAGACCTGACCCGACAAAAATTGTAAAAAAAAGAAGTATGTGTAGATGTTTTTATACTCTGTAACCAACTGCTGGGCGAAGTGTTCTCCCTTTCCTTAACTCATGTCAGTCCATAGCAATATCTGACCAGTTGGGTAAAACAGATAGACAGATGTACCTCTTTTCCATATACATTTCATTCTCCTTATTTCTTGGGGTGTTTGTGTATCAAACCCATGATTCCCATGGCTCGTTAGCCGCTTTGTTCTCGCTGACAGAGACATAACGGCTACCGTAACTGTAATGAACTGTCTTCGCGTACCACTTGCACGTTTAATGAGCTCTTTTTCGTGACCACTATTGGGGTACTGTGGTACTAGTACCACTAAAATAGATTAGACCATGACTAAGTAAGTTACCTTTTTATTTAAGTTTATAAGAATACTTATGGCATATCCATTTTGGCATGTACCTAAAGAGCAAATTATTTAGCCATTTAACTCAAAGGTGCGCCGCTTTTACTCCGAAATACTGCGAAATTTTAACAGCTATACTGTTACGTCATATTACAGAGCAAAAGCCACTTAAGTTTTCCTTTCCTCCTTAATCCTTTCCATCTATCCATTGTCTAAAGCTAGATCAAGCTCAGATCATCAAAAAGTGTATAATTTCTAAAGATGTTATGTTCCAAATTAAACCGAAATTGTTCTGTAAGAAGAATTATATTTTGCTTGCTTTTAAATGAGTCCGTGTACTACATTTATTTATTTTACCTTTACCTTTACTAAGAATATTAAAAGTTGAATGAATATAAAATATAATAAGTAAACTCGGACGATATTCCAAGAAATCTTAAATGTTTTAGTACCGACTGCCGGGAGCAGCGCGAGGATGCCGGTCGTAAAACTTTTGTTGAGGCAACACTTACAGCTTGAAAAGTGACTTATGTTTTTAATAACATAAAATAATCATAAATATATATTTTTTCTTAACTTACAACCAGATTTTTCGCTATCGGATTCTTTGTTACTATTTCACGAAAAGTCTAATGGACGGATTTGGATAAAACTTTACAGTAATATAAGTAGATATATCAGAATAACATATAAGCTACAGATCTAATTCCACGCGAGCGAAGCCGCGGGTAAAAGCTAGTATTGTATGATTGATTTGTAATAATTGATAGTTGAAGACAAGGTGATAAATATTGTAGCATTTAAAATGGAAACAATGAAGTGAAACTCATCGATTATTCGGAGTAATGTAAAGGAAACCAAGCAACAATAGTGTGAATGCGTGCTGATGTCGCCCACAGCTGGAGATAAAGCTGGGAAAAGTGGAATTAGATCAGCTATCTGATTCTGCGTAACAAACACATTGTAATTATTATGTATTACATTACAATTTACTGATGAGCTGTGTGACACTTGGTTTAGTCCCTTGACTTTTTTAATCAGTTTTGAGAGCTGCTAAGTAACAGAAAATATATTATGAAATTAATCACTTAATTCTAATACGATGAAACGAGTGTTAATGTAACTGTGTGTATGACTTGATTAGATATGTTTAGTTAATATTTTCTTATAATCCAGCGAATTAAGGCGATACTGAGGAAAAAAACCTAGTGATAGAGGGTAAATTGTCTATGGTAAAACATAAAGTTATTATCTAATAACAAGTACATTAGCCATGATTTAAATTGTTATTAGAATCGTCATTCTAACCTGTTTGTATCCTGCAAGCCGAGTTAGTAATTACATATTACTTTACTGGTATAGCGTCCACTAAGTTTTTATACCAGAGTTCCTGGGAAATTATACTAGGACCAGTTTAAATAAATATAGACTTTATCTTGTGTCTGCTATATTCATATACATATGTATAAGGTATTGACCCTTCACAGCTCCTCTCCTGTGGGAATTTCAAGGCAAGAACCAATCATGATTATTTGTTTATTTCAGATTTATCTAAACGATTCACATTTTATTAGGTTATGCTAGATATAAGTGAAATAAGAAATGATTTCTATAGAATACAGGTAGGTATTCCACAAATATATTATCCAAAACTGAGATGAGGGAAATCTAATCTAGCTTTTTAATTCACCCACGGGATTATCTCAACGATTAATCTTCTCACGGGAAGTAAACGTCGAGAAGTGAATCCGCAAACACGAATCACGATTATGTAAAGTTATGTCGAGTCGTTGAAATGTCGGCGAAAATATACATCTTTTAGTTGCAGTATTAATTGGTTTTACATATGTTTTGATTATTTTTACTGAGATTAAAAAGAATCGAGCTCATGCAATGGAAGGTTAGGAGTACATTTAGTTGGCACAGAAGCTTGTGGTCCTGATGATTCGAAAATCTATTCCTGTAGTCTTGCAAAACTCAAAGTGCTTTGATGCGTCGCTGACCCTGAGAATATATTTTCACGTGCTTTTCAAAAACCATGACAGCAAGATTATCCATAGTGTTTGAGTACGCGACTTGGGAGGAAATCTCTTTAATTTGAATTTATACCGAATAATGTGACTGATTGCTTGTTGTTTATGCTTTTTTAATTGCTATCTAGTCACTCAACCACAGACAGATTATGATGGCGTGAGGCGTGACGAGCATCTTGGTTTTACAATAACATAGTCCAATTTAAATTTACTTAAAACTCAATCCACTGAACTGTTATAATACAATACTAGGATTTTTAATATAAGGAAAATGCGTAGTTATACTCAACTTAGAAATGCAAAATTATGCATAGTTTGGAAATATATAAGAAACATTAAAATAAACTGCTATTTACAATCCCTTGGGAAATGCAGAAACAAAATTTTCCCAGTTTACTTAGGACGTATTCGTGTAACCTTAGTGACATGAGACTTATAATTCTCAAAGTCGGCTATGTCTAAATAGAAAATTATATTAAAAAACTATACGCAAATTTAAATGCGTTGTTGATACAGTATTACTCGTACCTATCATAAACATAAAACCAAAAATTAAATATGGCGGAGCACATTCTGAAGCATTGGCCATAAAAATGCTAGAGTGACTAATTGCTATGAGTGCAGTTATATTACAAATGGTAATATAACTACACTCATAGCACTCAGTTCATCTGGTTCAACTATAACATTTTGTCAATGCAATCATTCGTAAAGGTTAACTTAAGTTCCACGCGAATCGATAGCCAGCCCATGACCACTCCCACCTTCACCATACCTTGGTATTATGCTTATGGCTGTGTCATTTTTGATAGTCATAAATAAATTAAAAGATATTACGCAAGTTATACAATTTATAAGAAATCATTTTCACTGTTGACTCTCAGTAAGTATTATTAATATCCAATTCTCATCTTGCAATACAATCGACAATTAATTTATAATCATCAATCCAGTAATCAAGGTTGTTGAAACAACAATTTGTAGAACCACCTTTACTAATAATGCCATTTCTTGCCAGTCTACTTTTAAAAACTCTCAGGGTTTAAATAATTTCCTCACACAAAGGGTAAAAAAAAGGAAATCTCATTCATTTATTATACAAAAATGTGCCAGTCTAAAAATATTAGTTGAACATTCAGTTTTACGTTTTTCATTTTCTGTACTAATGTTCATATCTTATAGCTTAACTATTAGGTATTGGTGTCCTACCTATGCCTAAAGTCAAGCTTTGTCATAGCTGTAAATATATCTGTGATTACCGTTGTTCTCAACATCAGACCACGACCGTTGAGACAACCGATCTCTTGAACAACTACTGGAACTGTGGAATGTGTTGACATATTTACAGTGATAAACATCGATGGATGGTTGCCGTTACGATGCTGAGATAAATCTTATAAAGTGCATTCGAATTTATTATAAAATTTGCAAAAGCTAGGAATAATATGATGTGAAAATGTTCAAAGAATAAGCAGTTAGGATCAAAACTGAATTTAAAAGCAGACTTTAAAAATAAATTACATCTAAAGTTACAAATAAGACCCTCACAGCTGTTCTTCATGTCCATATCATTTAAATTATTTTAATTATCGCTATCAAACCACTCATACAAACTTCTAAAAGGAATGATGTATGATTTGATGAATTCTTAAATACCAGTGGACTCATAACTATGGGTACCTAGGCTAACAAGCCTTTTACTCCCATTTTTATCTACAGTTACGAAGAAGTCTATGAAGTATCGAAATGGGATTCTTAATTTACGATCGAATAAAGCTAGTAAAAGGAATTAAGATTTAATTAACTTCACAAGAAAACGCATTTATGTAAAAACTGCACTTGTTTGGTGTCACTTTAAATAAAAAATAATAATATCGGTCTGATTATTTTTAAGAAACTAATAAAATCTTTTATAACTATGTAAAACATAAAGAAATACAATGCCTGATGAAACTTACATTGGTTTAATACCTTAAAAAAGTAAATAATAATTTTCGAGTTTATCCCAACTTACATCGGAACTTTTATAATAGTTTAAAGATGGTGTCGAGATATGAAACCAGTATTTCTGATACATAAATCAAGAACCACCAAACTGCACAATTACGAAATTATCTCAGAGTCTATAAATCGATTATAGCCTTACAAAATTGGTCATTATTCGGACCGTACAAAATTAGGTGGCAATGAACTTGACTGCGGCAAATAATGGAGAAGCCAAGGGAATTATAAATGCTATTATCTGCTGGCGTGTTATTACGACTTATTTATGCTCTATGGTGCTCCATTCTAGAGCTTGTTTTAGATTTGTTATTCGACGAACAACTCTGGCTAGAGGTCCAAACGCAGGTCCTATTGTTGCTTTTTGTATTTTTTTAAAATAATTATATTTATTTATCTTAAAATCTTTTTCTTCACAAATAAAGAAGACATTTTAAAATAATACTAGAGCCATATCTTCTCTCGATCCGATCATACCAAAGTTTATAACGTTGATCTCAATTTCTTAAAGTATGTTATTTAAATTAGTAATCGTTTCACGATATTCTCATCATTGTTCTTGGAGCGTATCAGACCTATAACTTGAGGCAAAATTGGATCACACGCGCGGAAGAAAACGCTTTCACTCTGATCATTTCTGACAATTTTATCGGTTCTGGGTGAGCAGGTCATCGCGTGTTCAATATTCTATCAGACAATTTGTCTGGCCTTGACCTACAAGAGAACAATACCCTAATTGAAACGAGACTGACATGCATTTGATGATGGGAGCTGCGGTTTTAGAAATCTATTTGAAACTATTTTTCAAGTTGATTAATGGTATCATATACAATTTGTTAGGGTTTCAGCATCCGAAGAGGTATCTGTGTGAACAGATACAAAAAATAAATCGAATTAAAAAATCACTCCATACTAAAACTTCCTACTTACAAACTACAACTTTATGGTGTTAATTTATTTAAAAAAAATGACTGGTTTAGTTTTTTTTTTGCTGATCATAATCATATTATAGTATCAGCTCTATAGATATTAAAAAAAATTACGTACGTCAATGACTTATTTTTAGGAGATACATAAGTGCCAAAAAACCGTTCTAAGTCCATCAATTCAAACCTCACAATACGCAATCGTGCGCAGCCATTACGCAATATGTTACCCCCTTTCTCACCTTGTCCTATTATGGCTCAAATAGTAATTGACTCATCGTGCAAGTTCGTGTGCTATTGTGAGGGTCGTATTAACTTTAGGACAGTGCTCCAACAAAGCTGCTCAAAGTGGAGATTTAATTCAATAAACTTCTTTTAGACGAGCCTTCAATAAACTTCTTTTAGCGAACTTCTTTAAGTGGATCTATTCCGTAAGATCGGTACGACTGCGTCGTTGACTAAGCAATATCCGTACCGTCGTACAAATTCTTCAGTGTGTTGGTAGTAGAATGATCGATACAATAAACGACATCAAGGCAGCTTTAATGAATTAATCAAATTAAAACTATTATAATAAAAGACAAAATTAAAAATAACTCGCCACATTTCCCTAACGCTAACTATAATGTCACTATTAAAGGCGTGATGATCCACCTGCAGAGCCCAGACCAACATTCCTTTTGATCGTGCACATGAGCAGCCTTTGGCATCCACAGCGATTTAGGCATTTCACGCTAATACACAATACCTTCGATCTAACTTGTTTTTTTTTTTTAATATTCGAGAGATATTTTTATGTTATTACAAAAGTTGTGGAACATTTCTTCGTTATTATTATATACAGCCTTTGAAGTTCCGTTCTATGGTGAAATAAATGCGATCACACATTTTTGCTAGTATATACTAATATAAATAAAGAAGTAAAAATTTTAAACTTTGAAGGTTTGGTTGTAAGAGCTAATCTTCGAAAATATTTAACCGGCTTATGAAAATTCTTTAACAATCAGAAAGCTGCAGGAGGCTATAGGCTATATTTTAACACCCAACGAAGCACAGGGGCACAGGTCGGCTAGTAGATAATTAATAAATTACGAAACCCTAAAAAAAAAAAGCTGTAAATTCTTGTTAGCTATAAAATTAGAATACAATTTATGAATTTAACTCTAGGCAATCACGTAATAAATAAAAAAATACGACCCTGATAGCACTAGTAGTATAACTTTAGTTACAAAATCCATCGGATATCGAATATTTAACTTAATTAGACTTGAGTGCTTTATTTGCATCGCAAGCCATAAACCTGTGCATAAACTCATAAACTGTCTTTAGTGATCTTGGAATTAATTTATTATACACACTCACATAATGAATATTAGTTTTAATAACATAAAAAAATATCTTGTGTGTAATAATTGGATAAATTTTATTTTATAGCTATTTTAACGAGATTCACGAATGAACTATCGCAGAAATATCGTAGAATTTTTATGTTTTAATTAAGCTTTTATTTACTAAGCTTATTATTTACTAACTAACTAGATACTTCTATGTATTTTAAAAAGACAGTTTTGTTCCTTAATCGGAAAAAAAAAATTTATCGTCAGATCCACGATACTCAACATTATTCCAAAAATTTGATTTGCATTTAATTAATGTAAGTTAATTCTAAAAGGACTAAGTGTGGAAAATTTTACTTCAGTTTGAAAGTTACCAACATTATTATAACCATAAAATATCAGTTTTATAAATCTTTCTCTTCCCATTGTTTGCGGATTGCCTATTAACTTTACAGCGTAAAAGTCCATCCTTAAAAATTACTTTGCATTATTCACGATCCATTCTCACACTGGGACCGCTAAGATCCCACAGAATACTGTTTTAATTGAGCCTAATTAGAAATTACGCAATGTGACATTGCCGTATAATCGTAAATGGCGTCGTTAAATAATAAACCTCTAAGACGGTTCCGCTTTACAAAGTTACGTCGCTTAATTGTTAATTTACAAAAAGATTATCTTGAATTAACAAAACATCTTGCCCTACTTGTAGTCTCTAGGGCTAAAATCATTACAAAATGTTAGTAGTCTTTTACAGCAACTAGTTTTAATCTTTTTCACATTTGTGACTTTTTGGTCCTTCCCTAACTAAAATTTCTTCTACCCTACTTATGATCAATTTTCTCCTAGCATCTCATCCACAATTAATGATTTATTGGTTTCAGGCATCATTAGTATCAACTACAAAGATATTCAATTTGTAAAGTACATCTTCAGCCACTTATCTTAATCTACTTAAATTCGGAGCATTTCTGGCTGATATTCTAAGACTGATTAGAATCATACTGCATAGAATAGACAATTTAATTGTGCTTTAAACAGTTTTAATCGAAGTGGAGTATCAGAAGTACGAGGCAGCGGAAACATAGCGGTATCGTAACAATATAGCGTATTGTGCCGAGTTACTTAGTGCTTTTGCCGTTTTTGGACTGCGATTGTGAAATGGCTATTGCTGTTGTAAATTTTATTAACAACGTTCTTAATGTCCATGGATCTTGTTTATAATATAAATGTTATTTAGCTTGTGTCTATAATACCATCTTGTTTCGTTTGAACTCTTTCATATTAATTCGTGATCATTTGTAGGATGTTACTAATTCGTAATATTTATTGAAGAAAGGCTGAATAAAATATTTTCTAAACAGAGGGCTATGTATTGAAAATGTCCAAAATTATCTTAAAATTATCAACTGCTGTCTCTGACTTAAAAACAATTCGAATCTATGCCCTGTATCTTAGATACTATTTAAGTTAACCCTTACGCCAGCCCTTAGCCCCAGCCTCGAATATCATATTACTAATTACAACTTATTTATACCAATAGGGCGCGCCAAGATGTGGCGTGCGATACTGCTATGGTGGGCCGTGGCATGCCTTGGCCAGCAAACGGCTCCCAATCGGGTGGTCGACCTCTCCAGTTCGTGCGACAAGGGCTCGCTCACCGTGCACCTGAACCTTGACCAGCCCTTCAAGGGACTTGTCTTCAGCAAGGACTTTTCCAGGGAATGCCGTGTTCAAGGTATTTACTTGATTATAGATATAACGTGGCTGAAAAATCGGTTGAAACGACTATAGACATTTTTTTTGCAATCCTGCATACTTACTCTTTCTGCTTCTATTCGATTGCTCCTGAGGATCAGCTTTCGCAATAGTTAAGAGGCATTGACTAGTATATTAACGGAGATGATCAATGCAAAATTTCTTCCCAGACATTTAAAAATTCCAGATTTCTCCGAACTTTGATTTACGAGTAATGATTTTTTTCTAGACCCATTGTATTGTATATTTTATTATTAATTATACAACAAATCGAATCTATTTCTTTACGTCTTCCAGGAAGTTTCCAGAAGCGTGTGACTCTGCACTTACCGTCGAACGCGTGTGGCGTGCGCACATCCCCACTGAACGGCTCAAGCTCTGAGGACAATGACCTATACTACACTGTTGAGCTGGTAGTCCAGATGGATAAGCATTTGCAGCAGTCAGCCGACCAGGAGATACTGGTGAGGTGAGATGACATGTACGTTTCTTCATAGATATAGCAAGTGCGGTCAAACTCATGGTAGAGGCACTGATGATAAACTTTCACTTAAATATTGATACATCACCGTCTGTTGCTGAATATAAAATTCCCTGACCTGACTGTTCTTCCTTGGATATTTTGATTGTATGATTATTTGATTTTACAATGATTTATCTCCTATAATTTTTCTTTGTATCCTACCTACAAAAAATCACATCGTTCGAAAAGTATGAGAAAAGTTCTGTTTTGCTAAAGCTAGTTTTTATGCGGTAGGAATGAAGCTACATTAGCATTACTTCACCAGACCGGTTTCGCAGTTCAAATGCACGTATTAGAAAATACATTGTTATACAAAACTTCATGAATTAAACATGCCATGAAGTTAATCTCTCTTTTTCTAATATTGAGACAAAAGCATTGATTCTTTTTATTTTATTTTTTTTATCATCTTCTATTTAATGTTACATCAAACTATACATAAGTAAAAAAGAATTTGCTTAGACTATTTATTATTGTAGGATTTTTGATAGGCTATTGCTATTTTTAAACTTTTATTTTGTAAATTGTACAATCCCAAACGTACCTAGTCTAATTTTTATGAACAACGTTTTGAGTTTGTACAACAAACTCAAAAGCTTTTTGAGTTGCCGCAAATATTTTTACATGAGAAGAACAGGTTTTCTTATGTCAACTTGTTCTACTTACCTGACGATGTAAATAAATATGTATGTATCAACAAACCATACTAATTGGATTAGTCTCAAATGAAGTTCTTATGGGATACTTGAACAATAAATATATAGGTAAACATCCAAGACCCAGCAGGCACATCAAAAATAAAATATTTTCCATTTTAACCTTACTGGGATACGAATCTGAGATCTCCTGCGGCTTAATTGTTAAGAATTACTAGTATTACTTAACAATTAAGCCGCGGAGATCGAAAAATTATCTGAGTTAGGTATGAATTTTCTATGTTTAGTAAAGATTTTCAAAGTTCGTTTCGAACATTACAGATGCAAATTGCAGCGTCGTGCGGTTCGCATCAACAGCTCTGCGTTGGAAGGCGTCATCAGCACTAAATTACGCGAGATGATGGGACAAAACACCAAGAAAATGAGGTAACATTTAGCTGGTGATTGAAAAACTAGTAGTACGAGATACGTATTTGNNTTACTTTATGGGACATATTTATAGTTACGTAAACGTGCCTGCGCAAAAATGTGAAAGAGATAGACATACTTTAAAATAGACAGGCTTTAAAAATTCAAATTCAGAGCGGGATTCACTATAAATATGTACCATAGAGTAAGATTAGATAAGGTCTATATTTGTTTGCATCATTTTGGTATGTGAATTTTTTTTTAAATTAAGGATAGCCATGGCCACATTTTGCTAGGCAACTTTGGTGATTTATATTCTTCTGTGAATTATCTTACATAAAAAATATGTCTCATTCAATAAACAGATGGGTGTAGGTCGTTTCAAATACGTATCTTAGACCATAGTTCGAATTGTGTTAGCAGTTATGTCAGATTATACACTATGGTTATTTAAGTGATATAGATTCATATTAACAATATAGAGGCGATAGCTTGTGTGAGGATGGTGAATACGTTAAAGCATTTCTTTCCTTGTAAATTATATTTGTGTTTAAAAAGATATCAGTGGAAACAGCAAATTATATAGTATACCTAACATAGCTGCCGCTAAATGGCAGTAGTCATGTACGAATTCTTTAGGTCTTAGGCTTAGAGGATATATTTATAATATTTATTAATCTCAGGTGATGCAGTTCATATATATTATATACATATAACACTCAAAAATAAATAATACCTATACAAGTTTCAATTTATACTACAAGCATAAACAAGTTTCGCACTGAGTTTGGGGCTAACTTTATGTAATTTATACTATTATTTATTTATTTATACTCTTATTGTGATTCTCATTCCCAGGACCGGTCGCACCCGCCTCGGGTTCGGGAACAACGAAGAATTGGAACAGCGGCAGTGGCTGATGGAAGCCGCGCGCGCCTGGATGCAACTGTCTCCGGCAGCAGCGTCTTCGGAGCCGGCCCGTGTAGAAGTGGGGCAGCCCACTACCCTGCTTATACAGTGCACGCTGCCAGGTTAGTACATAGGCTGATCAGTGGAGGAATCACATTAAACTAATAAAATGATGTTAAATCGTATCGTGTATTGATTGTATTGGGTAATTGTGTAGTGAATATACTTATTTCATAATATTAATCTATATAATTAATTTTGACCAAACTTTGTTTTTTAAAGTCAGAGGGAGGAAAACGAGCAGGCGGGTCACGAGATGTTAAGTGCTCACCGCCGCCCATTTGAGTATATCAAAATTATATAATAATAATATTTATAGCTTTATTTTGACCATTGGATTATATTTTCTCTAAATAAAACTGAGTCTAAATTCAATATCAAAATTCCAGTTGGCGTCGGCCTCCGAGTGACCAACTGCGTCGCGCACGACGGTCTCGGGGAGGCCTCGCAGCGGCTGCTGGATGAAGCCGGCTGCCCCGTCGACGAGGCCATCTTCAGTCAGCCTACTGTCCATCGACGACAACACACCACCGAAGTCGACCTCTCAGACTTACAACCGGTCGATCCGCAACGAAACATCGACGAAAACGCTAACATCAAACTGTTCAAAAAGGACCCCGAGCTCATGTTCAAAAATATAATGACATATCAACACGCTGTCACCACATTTGCAGCCTTCAAGTTTCCAGATCGTGCTAAATTACATTTGTCCTGTGGAATTGAGCTATGTAAAGGCCAATGCCCTCCAGTGGACTGCAAGGCGCTCCAGAAACCCCAGCAGACCAGGGACGGATTGGTCAGAAAAGCTAGATTAGATAAAGACGCCAAAGGCGTGGTCATCGATAGACTAGAAGTTTACAACAGCATTGAAGTTTTAGCACCAAATATTGAGTTGGAGGATGAGGCATCGATTAGAGGTGAGAGCTATTAACCTGTTTTTATAACCATTTTGCAAATATAAGGATTCTTTCTTCTAGGATAATTAATACTGTGTAAATAATGAATAAAGTAAATATTAAAAGTAAAAAATAAAAACGATACCATGCACCAGCTCTAGATTATTTTGTAATAGGCAATGTTTATCAGTATATTTTATTAAATGCGTTTTACTATTTCAGGTTCACGAAGAATAGAAGCAGAAGAGGACGAATTAATACGAAGATTTTCACCTGGAGACAAAACAATCTGTCTGTCCCCTGGGAAAATGGCACTGGCATTCTGTGTATTAGGCGTTATATTCCTATGCGCCATTGCGGTAGCGTTCATATCATTAGTGCGAGCAAGACGTCGACTTGGCCGTGAGCCCCTGCATACATCCCTCTCTTTCTACACTGGTAGTAAAAGTATGTTCTCTTCTAGTGAAAGTTCTAGCTCAGGTTTAAGTGGTAGCAAGCTGCTTCTAACTGACAGTCCGTATTTGGATCATCACTCGTCTTCAAGCAATAATTGGCCATATTCACGAGCGTTTTGAACGACCTGCATTGACTGACTTACTTTAAATAGTATAAAATCAATAACATCGTAGTAACTTCTTATTATCTCTTTCTTACGAGGCCAAATATGTATAATGTTTTTTTTTAATTTGACAGATGAGTGGAAGACTTTTTTTGAGCGATGAAATCTGTTGTTTCCTCTTGAACGTTGAATGAAAGTATTCATTTACTAAATCCAACCAACTCTGACAAATTATCAATTAAGTATACCTACAACAAAAGGTACTGCTGCTCAAATTATAGTTCTTATAAGTGCTGTTGCATAGTCTTACGATTTTTTATATTGTAATTATTTCTATTAATTTATTGATCGAAAGTAAATAAGTCGAAAATAGCGCCTCGTAGACTTCCAAAGTCTTCCGTTTATTGTTAGTATTAATATTATTTATTTGCATAAACAATAAATAATTTTAGTATTATAATATTTTAGACAACATCTTGAGGTGGCGCTTTTGGTATCAAT
This sequence comes from Cactoblastis cactorum, assembly GCA_020352625.1. Lineage (NCBI taxonomy): Eukaryota > Metazoa > Arthropoda > Insecta > Lepidoptera > Pyralidae > Cactoblastis > Cactoblastis cactorum. Next base: position 10,425 of record JADGIL010008655.1, on the reverse strand, counting down.
TGATGAAGATACTTATTGTATCTTTACTGATAAATGGGATGGGATTGGGTAATATAGATAAATATATTATAGGTGATTAAGTGAATTAAACATTAGCGCTACCTCGAAAACTAGTTTGTATTGCCTTGCATTGAATGTTGATGAATTGTGTGTGATTGTGATAACTTTGAAAGGAATGTATGTTTTATTGTAATAAACTACTACTTGTACACTTTTTTTAAATAAAACTTATAAAAATATGTGTATTTTTATTATAAATATCGATTACTTATTACAGTGTAACTTGCAGGCGGCCGAGATTCTAGTCATTTAGTCTTTAACAAGCAAAATCTCTGAATAGAGTCTTCAATTGACTACTTAGGTCTATGAACAGACACAGACATAATACATAACAACGAGAAAAGTTGAATATATCTAGGAATAAAAAAAATCATATTTACACTTATTTTAAAAAATCACTTTAATATATAACATCAAATACTTCTTATGTGGGTGGTACATGAGAAGCATTTGATGTTACATTAATAGGGAAAATATTTAAAGGAGCGAAAGAAAAACTTAGAACGTTCCAGTAACTCAACTCTAAACACATAGTAAATGTCAATCAAAGAAAAATATTTAAAATAGGTTATTCTTCTCATATGTGAAGGGCTAGCAACCTGCCACGCGTGTTTTGGATCTCCATTCCATCAGTATTTAATATACATATATATAGCGCGGCTTTCGAGTCTCACTACTGTGAATTCTATCTACCCAGCAAGGGATAAAAATTTAATACATATTTTTTTTATACGCCACTTATGCACTGCAAAGGTGTTTGTGTTATCTTTCACGCTACAACCAAAGGGAAGAATTTGGCTTAATTGGCTGCTACATCGACGCACGAGCTGCTAACGATAGAGTAAAAACTACCTCATATAATTAAATCTTAAAAGTTAAAATGTAAACGATACATATTTTCTACATTTAAGAAAATTAATGCTATAAAGACCCGCGGCATTGACATGATAATGCAATGTCCTTTAATTTAATTCGAATTCTATTGCTTTTCATGGATTGCTAGTATATTAAGTAAAGTATTATATAAAATCTGTGTTTCTAAAGACGGGTTTATTTAGATGACCGCCATTATAAAAGTCTGTTTCCGGTTCATGCTTTTTTGTTGGTAGCATTTCATCTCGTTTCGTCTTACCATATAAGTTCTGATTAATTACCCAAAAATATAGGAAATATCGTTTTAATGAAATGTGAAAAAGTTGTATTCTCTAAAACTTGCTAAACATAATAAATTAATTGCACCTATTTTACCTAAGTCTATAAAATAAATAAATAAATAATAGAAAAATACAGGTCGAATTTGTCGTGTTTTTGACAGATAATAATACCAACCGGAATTGTAATAGTGTTGTAACTCTACAATGTACTAATTGCTATAAAATTACTGTGATATAACGACTATTGTACAATCTGGCACAGATAGACTGAAATGAAACTAAAAAATATTACGGCAGCACATTTTCGTCAAAGTCGTACAAGTAAGTAATGCGTCATTTCATGACATCTGTATTATTTATTCGATTTTTTTTGTGATAAATGTTTTTAAAATGAATAAAATGGTAATCCTTAGCTCCGCTAGAAATGTTATTTTTAAGTATAATTGAAATGTTTAGCTGAATACGAAACTGGAAATCTATGTCCGATCACAATGTTGTTTTCAAAGAACTGCTGAAATATTAGGTAAATGCTTATTTTCATTGTACATACAACAATCTTGTATTGCGTACCTTCCCTTTACAGATAGGTATTTAACGTTGTAATATACGTTGTGGAACTTTAGGTTATGTTTACAAAATATTTGACATTTGGAAACATAATACAAATGTTGCTTTATTACAGAAACTACGAAACAAGTATAAATATTGCGATAAGTTTAAAGAAGATGGTCATGAATATACATTTTTGACTGACTCTACCAGTACTATTAGACTAATTCCTATGGAAGAACCAAGAAATAAATGAATTATTTCTATATCAACAAAATAAATGAGATTGGATTAAAAATTGATATGAACACATAAAGAAAATAATAAAAGGTTAAAGAAAGATGAAAGCTTCGTGATATACGTCTGAAGATAAAGAGCATACTACTGGAAAAATACTATGCGCTACTACTGAACTATTTTTCTGATTAGACTGATATTAAATATTTAATTAAAAAGAAAATACATTCTGAAATTTCAGTTTTATTATTTCAATTGAAAAACTCTTACAACTCCTGAAAAAATGAAAACCCACTAGCTCCTGCTCGAAGAAAGTGGGTTTAAATCCCACAGAGAAGCATATTTGTAAAAGTTGTTCCTAGTTTTAGTTAGGATATTTTGAGGTTGAAGTTTTTGAAATGATAACAATTCTTAGAAAAGGCACACTGATAAGCTTAAAAAATGCATTTTAATCAAAGTATCAAAGCTATAGTTCCACAACATAGGGTATCCAAATAAACGATAGTGGCGCCCCTATTAATTTCTTGCCGTACTATACCTCAAACATTCTGCAGCACCAAAAAAAAATTCTGATCAATTTTTATTGGTAACAATCTTCTATAAGATAATAATATAATACTAAATATGTCTTTTTAACTTAAACAAAAATTACAATTGTCATTTTATATGGCACTCTGACTTAATTTACTCCTCATAATTTTGAATCAGCAATGTCTGTGGCAATATGTTACAAATCGATCGATTTCCGTTTATAATACACATCTCTATTGCGATGATGTCATTCTTGTCAAAGAGTAAAGTGATACATATTAAACAGTAGTTACGTATGAGCATTGAGTATTTTTTGTTAGGTACTCGACTGATTTAATTATTTTAGTCCTGCTGGAATATATTGTTGAAAATACTTTATTAAAGTATTTCTTCAATTGATTTTTCGACTATCACCAGCAAAATTATTAGAAGCTGCCCATTATTAGCAACTGACTCCTTGTAAATAAAATTAGGTGATACCTACCTATTGATAACATACTTAAACACTAATTTCGACTATGGCAAAATCTGTGCTATTTTAGTTTTTATGAAAAATCAACGTAATTTTATACTTTTGTTCAAATAGGTAAAATTCTCTTGACTGTTTTAATCTTATCTAATCTATGCCATGGGCGGACAGAAAAGTAGGGTGAGTGATGCCGTGATGCTTTCGCGACGATCTTTCGCCTCGCCTTCGAAGCCGTATTCGTACTCGTAGTCTCGTATGATATTAGTCAAAGGATATTAGTAACTTCTACATGAATTACGATTACTCTTGATCTTTAGCTAAAGAAAGGTTATGTTTTTGAAACTCAAGTTTAGTTTAGAAACAATTTATCAAGTTTTGGTGCCGTGAGTGTATTGTACGATTGGTCACAGTTCTTCCAGGAATAAGTGTTATATTGTGTGTGTAACGACAAGTTGTGTATTTTTAATCTGGGACAGCATTCCTGGACCTAAAATAATAGGTGAGTAAAGTTTTATATAAAAATACTAAAATATCCAATTTTTCTTATACTTAATTGAAAAGCAATTATGAATTCTCTGATAAAGGTACCTAACTAATTTGATTGTACTCATTACAAAAATCATTAGAAGCATTCCTTCTTTCTTGTAGTTAGTACACATATATTTATTTCTACAATAGTTTAGTATTAAATAAACTTAATAGCAGCTCCATCATAGACTTTCGTATCGTTTTCTTACATTTTGGTTTCATTAGAACAGTATTGGAATTACACAAACATTAGTATAAATACCTCAATTATATTTAATACATATAAATTACTCACCTGCTTGAAGAGTTGCTTGGTGAAAATTTATGTGTGACAAAATTTATTTTATGAGCAGTTTTAAAAACAAGATAATTTTCAATTATGAAATAGAATAGATTAATATACAGATATTTTCACAAGCTTGACTAAAGATATAAATAATCTCTTCAATTTGCTTATGAGCTGATCAACCTGAACATCTTAAGTTAGAATCCTACCAGAAGGATTTCTCTTTTTAATTCAATGTATCTGGGGGCATGGCAGTGCCCCATCAAATGGAGTGCATACCAATCACTGCCGTAGCATCCTTTACTGGAACCATCTTTCCGCATTTTCAGGCCCTTATTTGAGTACCTCTTTATAAGATCAGAATGCAGAATTTTTCATCCTCTAGTAAGCCATAATCACATACTTACAAAATTTCAAGTCTGTAGGTCATTTAGTTCCGAAGTTAAGAGAAAGCAAAGTTTCACATTTATGACACTCTTTCACTCACTCATGATTATCAAAATAGAACTAGTACTTCCCATAAACTAATAGAGCTGAAACTTGGTACAGAGTTAAGTGTTTAATGGCCACATAAATTAAAAACTATAAAACCTAGGATAATTGAAGATCTAGAGTACCTGGTGACCCTGGTTATAAAACACGAGCCCAACCAAACTATTAGAGATATTGACATACCGCATTTACAAAAAATATTCAACTTGGTGGGCTTAAAGTATCTGATGAAGAACCCTCAGCTGGTCTCAGCTGTATTAGATATGGTAATGCCCCTTTATACTATTAGTACATAAAAAAATCAACAGTCATTGCAAAAATCCAGCATTGTGGGACACATCTATAGCATCCCAATGCGAACACCTCCACTTCTGCTTTTAATATGCATGTAACTAAATTTAAGGAAATCTCTGGATAAGACTAGACTGGCTTTTATACTTATATTTACCCAACTGCGGCAGAAGGAGGCTTATGTTTTTCAGTCGTATGTATGTAGATTTCTATGTTCCTTCCTAGGGCCTAAACATCTTGAAGGATTGAAACATATGAGGTATCATTGGCTTCGTCATGACAGTGCGAGTGACACTGGATACATAAAAATGCAAAATGGCAAATTTATGGCGTCATAAAGTGAGGATGAAAATTTTTTCCTTACATTTATTCTGACTTCTACAACCTCAAGGGTAAACCAGAACCAATCCTAGCAAAAGTTTTTACAAATGCTAGATAGCGTTCAGGACCCAAAGCTCAATGTGTCTTCCGAAGTACGAAATCTTCTTTCATTTCGGATAATCAGGTGATTCAATCCTGAAATATCCTAACCAGACTAAAAATATCTTTTTTCACAAAATTACTTCCAGTGGTATTTGAACCCACAACCTCCGGATCACAAAGTATACGCCTTGACCATTGGATCATGGAGGCAGGTTTATTAGTATAATTATTGTACGTGCTTACCTTTAAGCACCAAAATTTTATCTGAAGATCTAAAGGTAATCACTACATTACACAGTACTTTGGCATTGAATGTATTATATATTGTCAATACTTGAATGCCTCATTCATGTTAGCCATTCATAAGTATCCTAAGAGCATACATAATGAGATGCGTCACATAGATGTAGAGATGTCAGTCCTCTGATGGTCCCGGTTTAGCCTCGGGCGAATTACTCTGGTGTTAGGGCCAGGCATGGCTAAGCACCAGAATTTTTTAAAGATTCAATTCAAGAGTTAAGACACAAAAGTATAGTAATGTATCCTGCTATTTAAATACTTGAATAGACCACTATTTTGTGATAATAGTGGCGAATTTTTAATGTGAGTTTGGATAAAAAAATTATCTATACAATATTATAAAGTGGGAGAGCATGTTACTACTTTTTATCCCGTAATTGCCTTGGGACATGAAGATAATAAAGTGATTAGTGTAATCTATATATTTCAAACAATTGGCAATAGTCACCTACTATTTTAAGGGAGGCAAAGAAGTACAAATTTGGCTCTTAAAATACGCATCTGTGAAAATAATACAAAGGCAAGAGTAAACAGGCATTACAGGCATTTAATTGCATGCTCCACACAGACCTGGGACCTTGTTGTTTACCATCAGGCAAGATTGAGGTCAAACACACTCAAGTTAAAATTAAAAAAACCAAACCCCTATTTGCCTTTGGATTAGTTACCAAATTGCTGAGCTTCATAAATGTTTCTATGAATACCTGACCATTTCTTACAGGAAGCAAATCAAGGCTGAGGGTAAAATTTGCATTTGAACTCGGAGCAAGGTACAAACCTGCTTCAGATATTTAAAAGAAAAGGTCAAATTTTCGATTTGTTTAATCAATTTCCGTAATAATAATTTGTCGGATAAAGGTGTTTCTACGCCAATGTGTGTCAAAGTATCGCGACAAGGTCGCATCATTTCGCAAGAAGTGGGAGGGAAATCAGGTGTTTCAAATTTACCAAATTTCCCTAATAAGTATAAATTAATTTGCGTAAAAACAGTTGCTAAATACGCAGAGATGTTAACAACGTATTTGATTTCAATTCAAATGGCACATCCTTTTTATGTCAACAGTTAATTTGTGTATCAAATGAATGGAGTTGAATTCCCCGATAAAAAGGGTGTTTCAGCTGGGGTGGCAAGGTAGGGGCGGGGTATGCGTGCAATAGGGATATGCGGCTCGCCGGCGCCGCTGGAGCCCGAGCGCGATCGATATTGCGGTGTTCGCTCGTTCTCCGAGTTCACGCCGAGGCGCGAGACAGTGTCGGTCGCTCCGACTCGTGTTTTCGTGGTATTCCCGGAAAATCTGTGTGAAGTGACACTTTGTGGATGTGCACGGAAATGAGATAGTCCTCGATTTGAGATTTGGTATGTTACTTCAGTCATCTTCAGTTTTAACTACATCCACTAATCAGATTTCCTGTGCTGTATTAAAGAATCAATAGCGAGGTTTGAGTTATGATGTCACTAGGAAGTTCAAATGTAGACGTGTGAAAATTAGATTTTCATGAATTAGAGTAATTAGATTTATTTTAAACCATGTTAGATTAAATGCTTGACTAACTCTTTCATTTTCTTCGCAAATTTTAAGCTGTTTTTTAAATAAACTTGCGATGTAACTACAGAGAATCTTTGAGTATAGAATATGATAGTTATATTTTGTTCACATATAAGATCTTCAAAGAACCTTGTGTATCTTAAGTCAGTAAAAAGATCTGTTATCATTAAGCAAATACGACGTGTTGCGACAAAAAATCGTCACCAAATTTCAATGTCATTTATAAGTCTTTTCAACAGTATAATTATACCTCCCCTTTTTTATTTCGTTTGGCTACTTTTTTAAATATACCAACGCCTAACAAATGGCTTAATGGAATGGTTTTATTGTATAATTTTGCGAAATCGTATGAAAAGTTGTTGTTCTACCTATAGTCCCAGTTCCGCCCCCTGTCAATGAGGTCAACCGCGCAAGCGTTCTGATAGATTGACAGATAACTGCTCATACTCATCTGATTGTTATGTGTATCATAGATGCATGGACCGTTATTGTTAAATGACTAAAAATGTTGCCCTCTGTGAACAGCATTTACCGTTCTATTACTATGGTTAGCTTACGGGATTGAATCACAAAATGTAATAACTTGTATAGTTGCCTGTATAGTCATTACCTAGTTAAACTTTTCAAAAAACCGTTTGTGACCTACAGATGTATTAGCCGTATCATAGGAGATTGAAACGTTAAGAATATGAAATCAACCTCTATTAATAATTTAGAAAATTTCACTGCTCTGGCTTTATATTTGCCTAAACTATGCGTTGATTCTAAAAACAAATGTGCTTTAATTGAATCAAGGGTTACTTTGATTATATTAAAATGAAACAAATTTAACGGATTTTATCGCGGTTTAATCACTACACACAAAGGAATTTATACTGTTTTAAGATATATGTATGTGTAATTATTTATTGAGTTCCGACTTTTCGATACTTTTCAGGATCCATCTTCATGGAAGACGGTCACGTCTTCCGTGAAGATGGATGCTGTAAAGTGATTAAATCGCGATAAAATCCGTTAAATTTGTTTCATTTTAATGTTTAATATTCGCGTAAACTTTAGAAATAATTACTTTGATGATTTTCATCAGATTTTGACAAAGCGATTTTGCGTCTGCGTTTTGACGTTAATTCATGAGTCTTAAACTCAATAAGTAAATAAATATTGTTCCCTTAATAAAAAAAAAAACTTCATTCTACCGTGGCTACTCATACATACGTTGACATTGATGGGAGGATATGGCCCAGTAGTAAACAAAATACATTATTCTATACTACAGATTGTGAGAATTTCAGTGTCCTTGGGAAACTGCACACGTTAGTCCAGATAATGATTTCTATCTTAGATGATATCATAGCTGTGGATTCATTTTTATTGAGCTTAAAATGTGATGTCATCTACTAATTTGTAGCGTTAACTATCTTATAGAGACTATGACTATAGCCGTGTTGTCGAAATTGTAAATGTCCTGAAATCATAATCGATAAATAGGGTTTAGAATACCATAATTGATCGACTTAGAATAATTTGATGCCCATTGTAATTATATACTTCGTGGAGTTGTCAATTTCTTTTTTTTAATGCCTCACCACTAGGCAAAGGTAATTTACAGTTATTTCTATAATAACAACGTAACTAAAACTTTAAAATGAAATTTATTGACCTAAACCAAACCAGTTTAAACTACTTGTTTAACTCCTCCGAGATAGCATACGAACTGTGTTATTATTACTTACGCAACAATTATTATCAAGATATAACCGCGCCCGTAGTTCTTGCGCGTCGCTCGAGTATAATAATTTTACTGGTACCAGTTGTACGTGAGTCAGACAGACTTGAGGGGGCATTATAATACGGCTGCTCGTTCCTACAGTGCTAATGACAAAAAAAATGATCAGTGATGTCATGAATTGTTCGCATTGAGATACTATTAAGCGAAAATCTCTCAGAATCTCGACATTCCATTAGAACGTCTGACATTTGTTGTTATTATTTAATCTGTAAACGGTCAGTTGCTAAAGCAGTAAATGCTCGATCGAGAGAAAATTAGCATTTTAAATCGTTGTTTGTTAATAAAAATTGAATTTATTTCGTAACAGGTATTCGTGAAATCCTAGCACATTTTTTCATTTGATAGCTGGTTATAATCCGTATCGTATCTGTGACCGTTTAGTACTTAGTGATACGATAAAATTCCATGAGCCAATTCTATATCATGTGCGAACGGTCGTTATATGAATAGTACTGACCTTTTATGAACAGTTTGTGCAATAATGCATACAGCAACTGGTTTACAAGGATACATAATGGCCGGTGCGTCCAGTCTTTTCGTTCCGTGCATTTTATCAGACATGTGAGAATTTCGGCTTCGCAGTAGACCACAGTTATCTTACCCTACATTGCTGTATGACCTCCCAATTGACCTCAAGGCGTGCCGGCTTGATGACATAATCACATCACATACAAACTTGAATTAATACCGCTATTGGATCTGGGAATTGTTACTCTTTCAAGTTTCTTTACAATATCAGTTAACGTATCGTTGCTCTAAATCAATTTGGATTTGATTAGTAATTAACCCAATATTTTCTTTGATTTCAGGTGAGTCGCTAATGGTGATAAATATTGATGAAACTAACATCGTGACAACATCAATGTGAGTCATTAAGCAACCGAACGGTGGACTCACCAAGGTCGTGATTGTTTTACAAATGCCCGTGTCTGGTGAATTTAGTTGATATGTAAATTTTCTCGTTGCCCTAAACCTTCAGAACGTTCAAACAGACGCCCAGTAGCTTTGGAATTCAACGGCATACTTTTTTTTAGACGTCTAATTTTATCGTTATGGGGCAGTACGCACGGTAGCGAGCCGACTGGACAAAGGTGCTTTAGGGGTATAGAGCAATAGACATAAACATCGAAATGATACATTAAACATTTAAAACTATGTTTCATAGCTATGTTTCCTTTGATATAATACTCGTTCTAAATCGTACAAAAACCGAACAAAGTAGAAAAAATCTACGAGTGCTAATGACTAACAGAATGTCAATCAAGCTTTTTTGCTCTTTAACAATAAATTACACTTAATAATGTAATACGATCCGAACTAGATTTAGCGTAAAACGCATACTAACGGGAGTTGGAGTAAAATTTATAACGGTAGCCATTTTCAATTTTTTTTGCTCTTTTTGTTTGAGAACATACTTTAGAATTTTAATTTTGCATTATTTTTTTTTTTTATGTCAGAGGGAGGCAGCATTATTATTTTTTTTATGTCAGAGGGAGGCAAGCGAGCACGCGATGTTAAGTGATCATCGCCGCCTATAGACAACAGCAACACCCGCGGGGTTACAGAAGCGTTGCCGGCCTATAAAAAAATCCCCGCCCTCCCTATTTGGGGAAGGCGGGGCAGTTGGGCCTCCGGCTCTTCTACTCACCGGACGGAGCATGGCGGTTGATAGCCGCCATTCAGGCGTCGGTCTTCTGCGGGAGTGTGGTACTTCCCCGGACGAGCCGACCCATTCATGCTGCAGGCTTAAAAAGCAAGCAGCAGGTTCC
>JADGIL010008649.1:1132-13286 GCA_020352625.1 Cactoblastis cactorum | reverse complement strand
TAGAAATCAAAAATAACTTTCCTCATGAATGTGGCTTAATGATTGCAATAATTTTTATACGAATATCAAGATTTTTTATTTTAAATGTGACCAGTCTTTGGAGAGATCCTTTCAATCTAATTAAGTTGATAGAAGAAATATTGTTAAGGTGAAAAACTTTTCTCAAAAAAGAATTTTCTTATTCCAAATCACACGCAAACGAAGTTGCGGGCACAGCTAGTAATAAATATAGAGGTATTTCTCATACTTACTTTGCTTGCGTATATAAATAATAATAGATTATTTTTATCTCTGATAATTATAAACAAAGCTTCCCCAATGGGCGGCAATAAAAATACGCTCTTGCGTAAATTTACGCGAAGTTAAATAACTAAAAATATAATACGGTAGTGGAAAATAACAATCAATAACATATAGAGGAAGTTAGTGCATCATCATTGTTTATAAAAGACTAGATAATATCTGAAACGACCTTTGGGAGATAAGACTTGAATAATGATTTATTCTGGATCATTGAGTTTATTGATTTGATAACTCATTCTTGGCTATGGACGTAAAACATCGGAGAAGTAAAGGCCGAGACATGATGAGAGCTAAGCTCAAGTAGATGTGATAACGTAACGGTGTTATTCATCATTCTAGAAAAATCATTTGCCATTTTTATTTTTCTTTAAGTTGTATTACTGTTGTCATTGTATGTTGTTGTATCATCTACTACGATAGAGATTACTTAGTAAAAAAATTCTAGAATTAAAGCTATTTATATATAATATACAGATAATATATATATATATACATATATATAATTTTGAACAGATAAAATATATTTTATCTGTACAAAAAAACTATCAATTTAAAGGAGTAGAGTAAATTTTAAGTTGAATATTTGAGAAGAAAATATATTCTAGAAATCTCTATCTGTAGCCACCTGCTTGCATCTGCATGAAAACGCATGCAAGTGATCGTTTTTTTAGAGCGGTACTTAACCCAAACTAAAACTGGAGATTGAAAAGCCCTAATTTTTTTATTTATTAATAATGTTTGGTTCTTTTCCACTTCATATAAGACGATAAATCACGTTGATACCTATGATGTTATATTTTAAGATCATTAGTAACCTGTGTTCCACAATAAATTTATTTGGTTTTATTTATAGGAATATATATATACTTACATAGGAACTTCCTTAATTTTTATATTTTACATTTTCCAATAGTAAGATAACATGTAGCATGTTTTTCATCTATTTCCAAACGCGAACTTATGTCGTAATAACGATAACGCAGAAATCAACGACTCTTTATTGGACATGTGCGTCGTCGTGACGTAAAACATAAAGATCTGTTTTTATGTGTGTGGCACTGTAACACACATTCATAATATCACCATATGTAGAATACTTATGCATTTGATGCTTAAGCGAGAAAATTTCACAAAACAAACCGCGTACGCCATAGCATATATAATGTTTGCGTCAATATACGGCTGATTTACTTGGAAATTATTCAAACGTAACGCATTTCCCTATATGACGTGGGAAGTTATGAAATGTTTATTAACTGGAATTTCAATATATTATTCCGCCCGAAATACAAAAACAAGGAGTTATTTCTCAACGGTACCACCCACGCTTTTCAGCGGAAGATACAAGTGCGATTTCTTTATTCGATTGTTTTATTATTAGCGACCAACCCGCAGATTGTCCCCGTGCAAAATTGTGATAAAATGAGCCTAAAGCTTTCCTCGATCAATATTACCACTACCAGTAATCAACGAGACAAGCGCGTTTGACCAAAAACATGCTCTCATGCTCATTAATCGGCATCTCCGATGATAAAACAAGTATGACGGTACTCTGTTTAAAATTTGTGTAAATCATAGATTTGTTGTAAATCCAAAGAAAATAGTGTAAAATAAGGAAAAGAAACACATTTTGCAAGTTCTTATTATAATTTATTGCAGACACGAACTATCCAGTTCAGTAACCCCGCTCAACTGGAGTCTTAGACAATTAAACAATCGCCGCAGTCGTTCCTACCCACTTTATTAACCATGTTTGTTGACTCAAAAACTTCACAATCGAGAAATGCTTATTTCGTCATTTTAATTAGACCTTTAGTACACCAACTGCGACGATTGCTTAGAAGCTTCAGAACCCATTTGGTGTACGACCCACGTTACAAAATATTACTATTTATTTACAAGTAATCTAGATAACTTATCTTAGTAAATAAATAACCGAAATCCATATAATAAACAAAGTGCGGAGGAGTCTAGACAAAATAAACTAAACAATTAAGTTTTTTACTTTTAAAAATACACGAGATCATTTATTTCCATATGCAAGAATATGAATACGTTATCATTTGAACACAACTGGTGTGATAAATGTTTCTCATCACATCACAAAACTGTCTACCTAGGACTTCTTATTCACTAGAAAGGCAATAACTGTGCGGAATTAACAAAATATTAACTGGGTAGTTGCCCGTTGGACTTGGAGCGAGATATGTATATTTATTTTCCTCTTTAGAATAGCAACTTTTGAAACTCAAATTGTGGCCAACGTCCCCAAAGTTAATACTTAATTAACAAAAGACTACCCACGTAGTGTATATACAACTTAGTAAATATCTTTTCACTAAAAGTTTACCCTTTGACTGCCAGATTTACAATAGAAAAAAAATCATTGGAATGTATCAGTAATGATACACATAAAACTGAAAGTGTTTTATCTTTTTCATAGACCAAAAATAATGCAGTTGTAGCCCAGTGAATAAAAGGCCTAAGTAGACTTTCTAGACTTGTCAAACAAGTCAACACTTGTCAAATTAATGCCAAGTTGGCTGCAAATACACGTAACATCTTACAATATTGGCCTAGGATTACAAATTAATAAGAATTCCACAGCAAATATTTACATGTCAAGTAAATTAGACGAAAAATTGTTAAACTAAATTAGCTACAAGGTTAAATCGGAAATTATTGTTCTTCGGGATCAATTCACTCTAAATATATCAATATTAAGTTCAACTTATGATCTTTGCCATTCAAAGCCAATACTTAGCCCGCAGACAAACTGCAAAACCGATATCAAGACCACTATCGATACATATTTAACACAAATTAATGTCAACTACGAACGGATCGCGGACATAAGTCTCGTTTTAATTACTGTACTTATTTGAAGTTGGAGCTAGGAACTTTAAATATTGTAAGACAGGTTTAAAACCATCAGGCCATTAATTGAAAGGCCGTTGAGGTTGAGTACGCATCATCATCGCCTATTCCATACGTTTTCATCATTATAGTTGAGAAATTGTTACTGGTTACGACCCCTGGATGAAGTAGGTAAAAACGTAAACAAATCTGTTGGCACAAGACTAATGGCAACCTATAAATTGTATAAGAGTATAATGATCTTCTATTGGAGTTTATTTACAGTAACGCTCGTTCAGCCAGAGTTAATAGTAGTTGAAATATTTTGCCATTTTGAATGAACTTCAAAAAATAAGTTGCTTGCATGTGAATAAATAAAATCGTTACAACCTGTACAATCATTACAATCATTCCCGATAAACCTTGCATTATTCGTCAACAACTATACATATATAATAAGTTATATTTATAATATAACTTTCAACAAAAAATTATCAACAAGTTTGTCATTGCACGAATTTTAAAAGTTTTAACGTCTCTTTTACAATACGGGGCATGATTCTCCGTACGATGTACATAAGTGAGACAACAATTATTTATTATTTCACTTTAGGCAATCGGAGTAAGCGAGATGGCATGTTTTTTTTTGAGTAACAATCTTTAGCGTAAATAAAACTTTATGAAAATGAAATAAAAATAAATTAGCGCCTTCACACACAATATTACTAACAAAATAATCTTCGAAAATATATTTATTTTATGTAGGCATATGTTTTATTGCTATTAGTAATGATATTCTTAACGAACGTAGGACTAGCCGGTAAAACCTTTCTTTTTAGATACAGAAAATTCACTCAAAAACTAAAATAAATCACAAATGCAGAGTGCACAAAATGCTTCATTTCTATATTCATTATCTATTACGTGACCATTTATACTTCTTCTTTTCACAAAATAAATAGCCGAAGTCTATTAAAATAACTTGGAAGTACCCATCCTTCAGACATAAAGAAAAATATGGCAAAAAATTGTAGGTATTCATAATGTTATATTTGGTGATACTGCAGAGTGAGGAGATTCCTCACTTTAGAAATCCCCGCTAACAGTGTGGACTTTTATTACTTTTGATTTTTTTTTGTAGGTGTTTGCATTGAAAAGTATTATATAAATCTAATTTTAAAAGAGAATGAAATTTCTGTATCTGTATACGACGCATTTCGACATCTCAATATTATCTCATCAAACAAAGCAATTTTCTACTTACACCAAATACTAAAACGAAGTTAAGTATGTACATACAACAATAAAAATACAAATAAATAAAATTAATCTAACGAATTAAGATTTATACATGTTGCCCATTAACAAAACATTGTGATAAACTTGAGTGGAAGAAAGGTTGCGCGTGCGCATATTACAAATAAAACGTAAAGCGTTAAACGTGCAGACTGCAGTACAATTTTATCTATATGTAAAATGTAACACGTTATTGTATAGACGTCATACTAGAATATATTGTTGTTATGTGACACTCGTTATACAATACCTAGATTAACCCTTTGCGTGCCAACTACGTGAATAGTCGTAGTTCTGCGTCTGTACCTTAGTACCGACTACGATTTATTGTCGTAGATTTTGTTCGGTCGTAATGTATGACGGTAAACTGCGAAGAACATTATAAAATATTGCGTCAAAAGGGTTAACATCCAATCAACCCAGGCCAATCAGAAAGTAATCATTTTCCATATTGACCTAATCGTATCTGTCCACTGTATGTTGATCGATACTTCAGAGGTCTGAAACGAGTAATACCCAAATTTTATTACTACTCAGTGAAAGAACAAGAAATGTTCTCATTAAATCGTCCAAAAATAACTATCATCACTCCCACTAGAAATAATTAAACTAAAAATTAAAAAAAACCGACAAAACACAAAGAGTTATCTAAAGAAGATAGAAGAAGATAAAAAGAATTAGCCAAATCGGCTCACCTGTTTGAGAGCTATGATAGTCATGCCTCAGACATACACACACACACACACGTCAAACTTATAACAGCCCTCTTTTTGTGTCGGGGGTTAAAAATAATCAAAATCCGTGACCAAACCACGTGAGCATCTACCGCAATTTTTATGCTGATAACGAATCCGACCTCATTAGGTTTATTTTAATTGACTGCAAAGAATGTAGGTATTAAACGAAATGGCGTCTTAAAATTAAGATTGTGTTAAAACTATTTTTGTATTTATTGATAGTAATAATAATCAACTTCGTTTATAATAAAGGAAAGAAGTAATCGCCTTAAAAAAAATCGCGAACTTCTTTTTACCAGAGTCAAGTTTTCGTAAGTATTTTTTTGTATGTATATCTAAAAAAATCAGTCCTTCAATTCATACATGTCAATGTTTTTTTTTTTTATATTTTCATTACCAATTTATTTTTAAAACGTCCAATATATTTGAACCACAGCGCAACCTTTCTTTCTTGATGAAAAATAAATGACATTTGATGTCAAATTATACAGGTGTATGCAATCAATGTTGCTTTAAAGGTATATTTTTTTTATAATAGAGGGAGGGAGGGAGAGATCTTTATATGCAATTAATATTAAAAACTAAATGTGACTTTGAGTTTCACAACTCTCGACTCTGTCTACCCCGTAAGAGATTTTTATTTATTTATTGGTGATGACGTTATACTGTTCCTGCATTAATGTGAAAGGCAAAACACTGCAACTGAGTTGGAATTTTTTACATTTTTCTACTACAAAAATATGTATATGTAGAAATTATGAACGGAGCCGGAATGGCGGCTATCAGCCGCCATGCTCCGTCCGGTAAGTGGGAAAGCCGGAGGCGCCCTCCGATGATCACATAACATCACGTGACCTGTCTGCTAGTTTGCCTCTTATATAAAAAAAAAAAATATTATCTTTGTACATAAAACACTCAAGCAAAAACATCATAAAATCTCAGAAACTACAAGTGCTAGTCTTTATTTCTGCATGGGTGTTCCCTTTAGAACGTAGGTGCCTGCTAAGATGGGATTATGCAAAATTCCCACGGGATCGGGAGTTATAAGGACGAGAGCGAGCCGCGGGAAAAGATAGTATTTGAATAAATTATAGTATCACGAGCGCTAACGTGTACACAGTTTTATAAGCGTGATATATACGTGATATATACTTATTTTTGGCATCGATAATCATGATTTTAAACGAACTGCCTGCAGCGGTATTTCCGACCAATCACCATTACGACATTGGAACCTTCAAGAAAATAGCGTCTAAATCCCTTAAAGGCCGGCAACGCTTCTGTCACCCCCCATGGGTGTCGCAGATGTCTAAGGGCGGTGGTGATCACTTACATCACGTGACCCGCCTGCTTGTTTGCCTTTCTCTTTCACAAAAAAAAATATTTTCTTGCTTGCTTTCTCATTAATTGCATACACCTTTACGCTCTACTAAATGGCAGATTAAATGACAAATCTTATAGATTACCGTTAGTTTATACAATACGTAGTCTAATTATATAAAAATAAATGATATAAATAAAAAGTTTTGTTACAGCGGGGTACCTATGCTGAAATGCCCTTTAATTTGACTACTGTACATGGTATCACCTCACAGAGCATAATATTATACTAATATTATAGAAAGGAAAAGTTCGTAACTTTGATTGTTTGTTTGCAAAGGCTAATCTTCGGAAATACTGAACCGATCATGAAAATTTTTCACAATCAGAAAGCTACACTATTCAAGAGTGCTATAGGCTATATTTTAACGCCCAACGAACTGGGCACGGGTCGGCTAGTATAACAATAATTTATTTGTTATAACCAATGGGATAACAATTTCAAATAGCAGAACTAATTTTGACAACTATTGGAATAATATTAATTGGGACCAATTTGATGGTTTCATGCTCATTTCTTTAACGGAGCTCCCCCATTGGTCGCATTTTCTTCATTAAACAGCTAACAAAGTTATATAAAAAAAATAATAATTATTCAGACGGATTTAAAGCTATTTATAGTAAGTAAACTTATTATCCTTTAATACTACTGACTTTTATGTTATATCAAAATAATTTATAATTGTATTGTATGTATTCATTCCAATATTGCAACCTATTGTATTTTTTTTCTGTACCTTTTTCTTGACTTTGATCTTAGAAGCATTTTGGATATATCATCTGGTAGCTTGTAAGATGTAATAAAATAAATAAATAAATAGTATAAAATTTTGGAAATTTTATTACTATTTTATAGACATGGGTAACTCCGGACTCGAAGACTCTAATGAGCCGATACCACAACAGGAGTCGATTCGCTTAATGACTCCGAGCAATTCTTATTAAATCCCGGGGCTTATTAACTCCGCGTCGCGCACGACTCGCTGGAGCTGGACTTGGCAGTACTCGTGCCGGATCGGCGGCGGTCTGTCGTGTCGTGTGAGTCGTGAACAATGACGCGGCCAGCTAATGACTCCGGTAATAGAGAAAGATGCAAACTGATATTTATAGGGAAGAAAGAGCGAGAAGAATATTTGTTTCACTGTTACAGATTTTAGCTCTTTAGGAAGGTATTTTAGCTGTTATGATTAGGTATTGAATGAAGTCGTTTACTCCTTTTTCGTAGACAGTATCCGAGACTGTTTTGCCCCATCCTTTTTTATTTAGTCGTATACGAACGATTAAATAAATATAGGCGAATATGTAGATTGTTATTTTTAGAAAATATTATTATATTATAACCCGGGTATAGACAAAAAAGAATAAATACCTAAGGTGAAATAAATGTATAGAAGATCATTTATATCTGTATATAATCGGATTTTTTATGAATGATCTTATCAGTTTTTTTTACAATGAACCAAAGTTGGTAGAGCAAGTCCAAAAAGTAATAATTTTAAAAAACTAGCTCTTCGTAAGATTGAATTGAATCTACAGACAATGAGTGATCCACTCTATATTGAAATCGAACGTATGTCTCGGACATCTGTGAGCTGGAGTCAATAAGGGAGTCGGAATCATTAAGAGGATTCGATTCCAGACTCGGATTAAGATTCACTGAATCAAATCATGTCTCTGAGTTGAGATTACCCATGTCTACTATTTCGGTATTTTTTTAACATTTTATCTGGGAATAAACCTTATAGCAACTTTGTATGTGAGATGAATACTTTGAAAATTAATCAGGCACATTCTTTTAAATTATTGAGCAAATATCTATCTAGTAGATTTTTCACATAAGCTCTGCAAGGCGTCCCTTCTAGAATAACAGTAAAATGCTTTTCATATACTCCATATCAATGTACACACTTGGTCCAGTATTTACAGTAAAATTTGAAATTTAACTAGTATTTACATACGTGTTTGCGAACGTCGCTCTCTGTACAATACAATTCGCTCGCAACTCGCGAAATGGAAACAAGGTCATTTCGAATTCACAAACGGAACATTCATTAAAAAATATATATAAGTTTATATGTTCATATTCGCTAAGCTTCTTTGTAGTAATCATAATAGGGTATTTGACAAAATTTTAATAAGTATCTTAAATTATTTATTATTGCATAATATATCTATATTTCGATAAGATCCTTGCTAAATTATTTATTATCTATTAAAAAGAAAGGTCTTCAAAGTCTAAACTAATAAAAAAAACCGCGAAAACGCACAGTCACGTGATAATGACCTCATCTGCTTGTAAACTGTCAAATCGATACATTTGATATTATGTCTGTCTTCGTAACATTGTCAGAATCGCCGTGTTGCCAATAAGATAAAGCATTCAAAGGCGTTAGTTATGTAGAAATTCCGACTGACAGTTATTGACATTTGTATGTTTTGTCTATGTATACCGGCAGATGACCTAATTTAAGATATATCTGTGTTTATAGTCACATGGTAAAACATGGCGATTTAGTTATTTTGATGTTGATTTTTCATATAGATAATTTTATGTTTTACTGTCAATTGTTGACTAAATTGCATTAAAAAAGTTTTACTTTTATGCTAACAAGTATTTAATCGATATTTTCATTGTAGTCAAATACCCTATATAACGTATATATTATTGCTTTAATGTTTTTCAATTAATTTTGGTGGTAAAAGACATCAATATTATGTAAAGCTATACCTTTCAATATTGATTCAGACCGTTAGTTTATATTTTTCCCACACAAAAATAAATAGTAGAAAATAGTGGAATAAATGTCAAATAAATATAAATTCAGAGTCATAAATTTTCAAATTAAAGCGCTCACTGAAACATTCAAGTATTGAATGCGAAATAATTTCCAACAGACGATATTAAGCGGCCGAGATTATAGTACGAGGAAAATTTTAAATTATCGTACGTTATTTCGCTAAAAAAATCAAGGAATACAATAAAATTATAAAACTTGTACTACGACAGACTGTCAACACTGCCTAGGCCTCGGTGGCGACCGGCTCCCGCGCGTGATGTATTTTCACATGCTTGTTATGATTGGACTTATTACTCGACGTCTTCCCGCAAATATTACAAGAAAACGGCCTAGCTCCACTATGCACTTTCATATGCTCGGACAGGTAATAACTTCTATGGAACGACTTGCCACACTCTGGTACCTTGCAGACATATTTTTTCGCCATTTCGTGTTCCCGGACGTGCCTCTGACAATTATATTTCCTAATGAACTGGCATCCGCAGTAGTTGCACGTGTAGGGCTTAACCGACTTGTGGGCGTTCATGTGCGAGATGTATTCAGACTGTCGGATGAAGGCGCCTTTGCAGAGGGAGCACTTGAAGGGTTTGGCAGAACGGCTCATGTGAGTCCAGCGGTGGAGTTTGAGGTTCCACTTCGTGGTGAAAGCCTTGTTGCAGATCACGCAGAGGTGCGGCCGCTTGCCGCTGTGCGTCTGCAGGTGAGCGCGTAAATTCGTACGCAAATATACCTGTATAGATTATTCATTTATTTAAAAAATAAACACAAAAAATACTTAATTCTTGACTTACAATCACTATTCATTAGTACTTTAAAATAGTTTAAGTTCAGGTACACTGGCATCTAAACTAGGCCTAGCCTGTATCTCGGATATTGTTTTTTTTTATGAAATAGGGAGGCAAACGAGCTGGCGGGCCAAGTGATTTCAAATTATCACCACCACCCATAGACATCAAGAAAAACAAAACTATTAATAGAATGCAAGTTACAAGTGATGTGGGGTTGATACAGTCTATTTACAAATATAACACAGAAAGCAAATAAAATGTTTATAAAATAATTAGATTTTTAACTTGTCCTTTGGAGAATAATAAATGATTGTTCTAACAATAAATTCTTTGGATCAAATATTGTTTAAAATATTAAAGTTTTTCGTAGTAGCATGAACCTGCTGCATGCTTTCTTAGCCTGCATGAATGGGCCGGCTCGTCCGGGCAGTACCACACTCCCACAGAAGACCGACGCCTGAATAGCGGCTATCAGCCTCCATACTCCATGAGTGGGAGAGCCGGAGGCCCAACTTTCCCGCCCTCCCCATTTGGTGTTTTTTATAGGCCGGCAATGATTCTGTGACCCCGCGGGTGTTGCAGTTGTCTATGGGCGGCGGTGATCACTTAATATCACGTGACCCGCCTGCTCGTTTGCCTCCCTCTTACAAAAGAGGAAATCTAAACAGAAACATTAATATTACATAATTGTCACTTGATTGTCATAACTGTCAGTCATAGTTAAGATAGAACACTATCTGTCGGGTTAGCTAGTACACTTATAACCTTCATTATCTTACCTGCTTACAGACAGGACAGGGTACATTCTCAACTTTCCCTCTCAGTTTGTCGGACATATAGTACTCGTTGTGTGTCCTCCTCACGTGCCGCGTGAGCGAAGCCGCGTGCACGAACTTGTCGCTGCAGTACAGGCAAGCCTTGGGCCTCTCGTCGTGGGTCTCGGCGTGCCACTGTAGTTTAGCCCGCGAATGGAAGATGGCACCACATCGACACACGTAGTCTCGAACCTTAGCTTTCTTATGGAAGTGGTGACGGTCCCTGTTAATTGTAAAATAAGTATTAATATGTACTTCCACATTCATGACTTGTATTTTTGCATGTTAATTACAGTATTACGTCTATCTATATCGTATACGAAGTAGACAGAGCCAAGAGTCGAGACACTTTAAGGTCATACTTAGCAAAATTGTGGGCTTATTGGTGGAATGGAGATTCAGAAAGTGACAGGAGGCTAGTCCCGTTTCAAGTCCTTTCCCTTGATCGACTTTTACAATCTGCGCGAGAAGAGTAGCAGGTGGTACATTGTACGTTTTTCTTTCGCTCCCAGACCAGCATACAAGAACATTTTGTTAGTTTCACCACAAAAAAGTCAAGTAGCGTTTAGAATGGAACTAAGGACTACTGGACAACACTACTGCTTGTTTCCTAAATCTAACATATAATAAAATTTTAACTGAGCTATGTCTGTACGTGGGGAATACTTAAGAAAAACATATATAGGGGGTTTTTATAGGACCTATAGAAGCCAAAACGATTGTTTTTAGATTTTTTTCTGTCTGTAAGTTTGTACGCGCATCACACAAAATCTACCGAACAGATTTGGATGAAATTTAGCACAGCGATGGACTATGACCTCGATTAAAAGATAGGTAACTTTTTATCCCGAAAAAATGTACGGTTCCCGAGGGACATAATTTATTGCAACCGAGCAAGGGGACAAGATATTATAGTATAGTAAAATAAAAATAAACAGTAGTTGGTAGTAAGCGGTGACCTGTGCTGCACCATGTTGGAGTAGCGGCGGAAGGAGTCGTCGCACAGCGTGCACTTGACGGGCGCGCGGCCCGTGTGCGCGTTGTGGTGCTCCGACAGCTTCTGCCGCGTCACGAACCGCTTGCCGCACACCTCGCATCTGCGCTCAACAATAATCAACTACATTCGCAGTCCCGAACGAGACGGACAAAATAAATAATCATGCTCTGTCCGGTGAGTGGGA
>JADGIL010008648.1:0-12740 GCA_020352625.1 Cactoblastis cactorum | reverse complement strand
ATATTCGCAACATCTCTAGTGTAAACATACATACATACATTTATTCATGCGTACATTCTCACAAACTTTCGCATTTATAATATTAGTAGTGGAAAATTATGAAGAGAACTTACAACTGAGATCCATTAGTATTGGGTCCAGAGTTAGCCATTGACAGAACCCCTCGCCCTGTGTGGTGAAGGTTTGGCCTGATTTCATCTGCGAACGGTTTCTTCCATATTGACTCACCACCCAGCCCAGTACCTGTTGGGTCTCCACCTTGAATCTAAAATTAATACTATTATAAATATGTAGTTGATTGATAGATCAATCTTACACATTTTTAATTATACATATACTAGCTTTTGCTTGCGGTTTCGCTTGCGTGGAACTTGGGCTGTAGCCTACATGTAATACTGATGTATAATAACCTATATTACTGTAAAGAATATAGGTTATTATATTAAAAAAAAACTTTTATTTAAATCCGTCCAATAGATTCTTTGTAAAAAAAAAACATACATAGTACATCCTCACAAACTTTTGCACTTATAATTATAGTAGGAAAATCTTTTGCATACTCAGAGAAGTATGCAAAAGATTTTCCTGTATAAACCTGTATAAATGGTTGAACCAATGTTGTTGAATATATGCACATTATTTTTCATTCTGCTAAGTGATACCATACCATCTGCCCTCTGCAACGCAAAGGGTAAACCAGTAGGATAGTTTTATACAAACACTAGATGGCTTCCGGGTCCCACAGCTTAGTGTGCCTTCCGAAGCACGGAATTTTTTTTTTGGATAATCAGGTGAGTCACGCCTGTAATATAACCAGACTAGAATAAAAATAACTTTTTTAACCTCCAGTGGGATTCGAACCCACGATCTCCGGATCACAAGGCACATACCTTGAACACTGATCCCTGGAGGTGTGATGATATGTATGTATAAAAGCAAAAACTTACCATGAAATTTCTGATGGATCTGTGAAACTTTGTGCCATTGTAGTATCCACTGTTACAAAGCTTAATAAAGTTGTCGCAAGCCTTGGGCGTGACGTCACAATATAGCTCGAAGTTAAGGGGTCCCATATTTGTCATCAGCCTCACATAGCCTAAAAAATGTTATACATTCTAAACTATATTACATTGAAAGAATTAAATTATAGTCTTTCTGAACTCCATAAAATTCATAATTTATACATAATATAATATTATAAATGTTAAAGTGTGGTTGTTCGTTTTCCCTTATTTCATGTCAAAACGGAACAAGTGGATTAATGTGAAGATAGTTGAAGAACTGGAAAGTGAGATAGGCTACTTTTGTCTTTCTATTCGCCCACCCCCCGAATTTGACGCGAGCGAAGCCGTGGGCAAGATCTAGTTAGTAAATAAACAGCCCACCTGCTTCGCCTGCTTAGATTAGCAATATAATTTTCTTCACCCCTTTCACTCCCTTTGGGGTAATTTCATGGTAATTTCTGAAAATCCTCTCTTAGTGCTCCCCTACACTCTCCAAGGAACATACATGCCAAACAACTTCTTGCGTTTATTATAGTATTTTCGGCTGTGCGTTGTCTGTCAGTCAGTCACTCAGTATATAAAGAGTTAAAATATAGGGTATACGATAGTTATATTCATATAGAAATTAAAGGGAAAGTTCTAACTTAGTTTCGGACTAACTCAATTTGTGTGATTTGTCCCTATATATTTATTTATAAATCCGGGATAGAAATGAAGACAAACCTTTTTTCTTAACCCTATCATATTTGACTTCATCCTCACAAATGATGGCTGCTTCGTGCACGGTCTCCGGGACCATCGCAGTGGACGTGAAGCTAGCGGCCACCATGCCAGTGGAGTAGTGAGCGGCATTGAACTTGTCTGCGACCTGGAAAACGTAAATTGTATTCTCTACTAGCTTATGCCCGCGACGTTGTCCTCGCGTAAATACTATTGTTAATTGAGAACACTCTATTTTAACCCTTAGCCACCCACATCAATGTTGCCCCTCTGTTGCCCATCATGGTGACTAATTTCGGGGGCCCATTTATTTAGTGAGTTATGAGTTACCACCTGCCTCCATTGATAATTTAATAATTATTATGGCAGGTGTCCTAATCCCTTTACAATAGCCCAGTCCAGCCTATCCAAATAACATTCCATAGCCCATATTTTTTCTATCCCTAACTAGTTTCCCCTCTTGCCGAGACCTGCGCATGAGTACATACATCATGATTGATATTTCCATGAGCGGGTTTCAGCGGAGAACTCTATTACAACAAAACTCTTCAAAGGGCAGCTAGGTGTTGGATCTGTGTACCCATGCAAGCCTCTCAAAAGTTCGGGCCACCAAGCCCATGATTATGTAAAAGAGAAACATAATAATACCTCTTTGATGTCCTCCTTCTTTTCTGGTGCCTTATATTCTTTTTCCAGCTCTTGGAGAATATCTTTTGTCTCTGCTGAGACTGTTTTCAGCCTCGCATGAGGGTCTTTCCTCAGTGCTATTTCCTCTGCAAATTTATAATTTGTTTTTTTTTTTTTAAGTGGCACCTAGTTAAAATTAGAAAAATGGAAAAGTTCATAGAATTGACTGTTCACAATTTCAGTGTTAAAATACTCTAAAATAAAATATTGTAGTACCCATTTTTTTATTGTATAATTGGATTGTTATCAAAATTCAAAGTATATTCCAAGTACCAGCTTAATCACTGGGAAGTAATACACTAACATGGGAAATTAAATACAAACTTGTAAAAATGAACTTTATTTGTTAACAATATAATCTGAAACCACTGTTCAATCATAAATGATAACTAAAACAATTAAAAAAATTCCTAAAATTTCATAGTATAATAAAAACTTACCTTCAGTCTCAACTCTCAAATTATTCCTCACATGATGAAAGGTAGAAATGTTAAATTTATTCAGATTATTAGGATCTTGTATTGTGATGATATCACTCCTCGAGAATGGAGTATCATTAACAAGGTCCTTCCAGTTCTTTCCCTTAATATTCAGCTGCTCCACAGCCTCATACGAGTAGACGTTACCGCTTGTGCGTACCGCAACAATGTGAGAATTTTTTGTAAATGGCTTAAAAAGTACAGGACAGTGGTAGTCACCTTCTGCATTTTTGAAAAAGTTTAGCTTTATTAAGCTTTTAACATCAATTTTCTAAAAAAAAAGAAACATTGTTCAAGTTTTATTCTGTAAATACTTTCTTATTTAAGTGACCAGATTGCATATAAAGTTGCTAATGATAAAATTGCTAAATATTTGCAACACTAACCAAATTAAATAATTGAAGACAGCTTTTATTTATTAAGACAGAAGATGTTTATAAAACAAAATAATATGTTAAATAAGTAAAGAGTGCACACATAATATCTATTTCAGAAGGTGTAAGGCATTAGTAAGCATAAAAAATAATATTAACTTTAGTCAGATTGGATAGTTATGAATGAACAAAAACTTACTTTTCCTGTGACAGGATTAACTTTAAACTTTTTCAAAAAGTCAATGATTGCCTGTAATTCAAATATATTGCCATCAGCATCGCTGTAAGGCTCTTCAAAAGGTTGTAAACATAAACAACAGTGGTCGAAGGGAAGTCTTTTGAAAGTTGTATCTTCCTCCTTAGACGTACCCGATCTTTTGCCTCCGTAAAGAGTGGTCCACTCAGTGTACGTTATGTACCTAAAATTTTAAAACTAATAAACATATTGCTAAACAAAAAGAAATATATTAGTACATGCACTATTGTGATACGTTACATTTTATCCTTTTGATGTTGCCGTTTCCCCATTTTTACTAGTTCGTGTTTTTCAGAAAAACTTAATTAGAAAAATTTCGCGCGGTCAATAATAGAATGCAATTTCTTGGTGGAATCAAATCAAAAAGTGCAAGCAAAAAGCAAAAGGAAATTTTGAGTTTCTTTACAATTAAAAATTCAGTGATTGATTCAGTCTATTTTGAGCGTTTTGTCAAAGTCAAAAATGTCAAATGACGCATTGAACCATTGATAAAAAAAAGTATTTTAGATTTACAAGTTTATTTTCTATCTCAATGGTTGTAAGTCGCTAATTACATTTCTTTGACTTGAATTATACAAAACTGAATTTAATATAATCGATATCTTTTATTTTTTCCTAGTATATAAAGCTTAATTCAAGCATGATTAGTCTCGTCTTGTAGGTTGTAAGCTAAGTTGGTATAATACACAAATAAATAAAGTTTATATAGGTATTATAGTTCAACATTATCATTCTATAGAGTGGAGCCTCTTTTCGTTCTGCACACGACTTGCAATTATTTACATTATACACAATACATATATTAAATTTGCAGTACAAATAACATTTTGAGCAGTTCATCATCATAAATAAATCGCAGCTTGAATGTTTATCTTTATTTGACCATAGACTGATAAATTTTAACTGGCAATACCAGTGTTTAATGTTTTTCTTTTTCTGAAAAAAAAAATATTGGAGGAAAATGTCGGAAATTGGTTGTGTTAAATCTCTTGAATTTCAATAATTTACATTATTTAGATTTAAATTGCGTTATTACTGTATGAAATTAGTTCTCTTAGATGATTAGAATTATTGCACTGTAAGTAATTATTTACTAAAACAGGTTAATTTTTTTGTATTTAAGCGTGTGTGAGATCTCTATGAATATTGGGGTTGTTTGTGTTGGTGAGTTGATGGACAAATGGGTGAAATGTGTAATAGTGTATTGAAGCTCTGAAAATTTCCGATGCACTACTAAATCAAGTCCAAGTTTTAACAAGGTATATTTTTGTTTGTAGAATTCTTCGAAAGGAATACCGTAATTTCAAAGTATAATCAATGGAAAAGTAACAGGCTGATTTCGTTTTACCGAGTGAAACATTTTATGGATTCAGATTCAGTTCTTAGTATAGCTAATTACTTGTATCATAAGCTGGATTAATTTCTTAGTGCCCCTTCATCATAATACACGTTTACTTCTCGAATTGGGTCAACAGTGAATCAAAAAATTGTAAATCGGATAACGCTAGCCCACAAGATGGCCGACTGTTATTCGTAAGGTACAAATAAATATTTTCCTTACCTACATGTTTATAGCATAACTGTAATCATTTCCATAATCAACTACTGGTAGAAATCATTCACTTAGATTTTATTTACATCACCTGCTGGGACCACTATTTACAAGGGACATGAAAGTCTTTGTTACGATAGTTCATGCTTACAATAAAAAAAATGCAGTTCACGTTTTGTGCTTTTATATTGTTGTTTTTTATTTTCGTCATGAACATCCATGTCATCATTAACTGTTTGCCATAATAACAAACTTTTGAATACTCAACAAAACAATTATTTACCTTTTCGGCAAAATGCACGGTATTTTACAGTGGCAGAAAATAGTAGTTAAACTTATTTTATCATTCCTATTTTGCTTTTTGTTTTCATTTGGTTTTAGCAGTATGAGTTGTGGTTCTTTTAGATAATGTCTGGTGCATCTGGTTCATCAGGAAGCGGCACAGGGCGGGGAAGAGGTGGAGCAAATTCTAACGGGACAGTGGATAATAAACCAGAGTCAAAAGAAAATAAAGCTAATCCCAAAATGTCAAAGGCATTGGGCACATCTGCGAAGAGGATTCAGAAGGAGTTAGCAGAGATCACATTGGACCCACCACCAAATTGTAGCGCAGGGCCTAAGGGAGATAACTTATATGAATGGGTGTCCACTATCTTAGGCCCACCGGGTTCAGTATACGAAGGTGGTGTGTTTTTCTTGGATATTCATTTCTCACCTGAATATCCTTTTAAGCCTCCTAAGGTAAATATATTTAAAAAAAATAATTATTAAAATTAACATGTCTTGGAAACAAAAACATTATCTAGGCTAGTGTTGAATTATCTCTAATCAACTTTGCTCATGTAATTTGAATTAAAAATTTGCCTATAAATAGGCAACACAAACCAAATATATAGCATCTGGCTTATTTAATCATAGAGGAGGGTATAAATGTACTTTCTAGTATTTATCTTCTATCAAATTGTATATATTCAAATTCAAGCATATTGTATCAAACAAACAAACCCTTCTTTGTTTATAACATTGTAATCTAAGCTATGGATAGAATTTCATTCATTGATTTTGTAATATAAAGTTAGAATGCAATATTTTTTCCTTTTTATTGTTTTTATATGTTGTTATGTTTCCAGGTAACATTCCGAACTAGGATATACCATTGTAATATCAACAGTCAGGGTGTGATATGTCTAGATATTCTGAAGGACAACTGGTCTCCTGCACTGACAATATCTAAAGTTCTCTTATCTATATGTTCATTACTGACTGACTGTAATCCTGGTGAGTACTTGTTTTACTTCAGTGTGTAATACATATTTGCATGTTGTCACTATATAAGCATGAGTAAGCAAGAAATGGCAACTATGAGAATTAAATTGAAGTAAAGGGGCGTAAGGGGCTCTAAATATCATCTCATGGAACCCAAGCTAACTTCACCTGCTCATGGTAAGCTCTGCTGAAAAACAGACGAGGCTCTGGCTACTTAAACACCCACCAACCCGCAATGGACCAGCGTGGTGGGTTACGGCCTAACCCCCTCTTTATACATGACATCATAGTCCCCGGCAGCTCCAGCGGCCCCAACATTGATAGATGTCGGATAAGCTATGGAGCAAGGGGTGTGAAGAATCACCGGGTGGGATTGATTCACCATCAAATGACCCAACTGGCCAGATATTGCTGTGGACAGGGATATGTGGCAGAAAATGGGGGAGGCCTTTGCCCAGCAGTGGGACACAAATTAGGCTATTAAAAAAAGGCCGTTAAAGTAAGGCACCCAAGTCTAGGAGTAATTTGAGCCGATAATGAGCTGCTTTTACTGCAAAGTCAAAATAATTTGATTTACATTTCATTCTATTTCCATTTTGATAGAACCCTTTCAGTTACTATAGGTTGTACCCATCTTATATTTTGCTGCACTGATAACAATGCATTCCACATCTGTGGCCACAACTGGTTAAATATTGAGAAAAAAAAATACAAGACTTATTTTGAATGAAGAATCTTGGTGGTTTTGTTTTTAGTCATGTTATTATAGAAAGGAATTTTTTTTTGGGCCTTTGATATTTATACAATAAATGTAAACAAAGAATTCATTCCTTACTACAATAAATTAGTAGTTCATACTATAGTATTGTCATGTTGCTCCTGACTATTCATATCATGCTGTGTTATCATAGAGCAACAAATGTAGTTCTAATGCGTACGCGTCATACGCGACTCCGCGTCGCAAAAATTTGTAGAAAATATATATTTCATACCGAGTTGAGTAAAGTGCATTTTTTCATCTGTACTTTACACTTTTTGTGTTTAGTTAAGTATCAAGTAACATACATTTGTGTGTAACATTTCGTTTCTTACTTAATACATACACATTTGTTATGGCTCTATTTATTTACAAATTATAGTACCACCAAGTATACCAGAATGCAACAAAACTTATTTTTCTGGTTAGGTATTTTATGTAAACATATTTTTTTTTGTATTTCAGCGGATCCCTTAGTGGGCAGCATTGCAACACAATACCTTCAGAATCGCGAAGAGCACGATCGCATTGCTCGTCTCTGGACCAAGCGTTACGCGACATGATTCCTCTGCCTCCACTCGCCTCGCAAGGAAAAACTAAAAGTATCATACTCTTATAACCATTCTGTTCTAAATCCATCCTTCTCACGTAAATATAAGCTTACAATGTTAAAAGTATCCAATCACTAGTTCACACAACTTGCATCATATTCACAATAATCATGGTAACTCGTGTCAAACGCTTACCAAATATGCTGTAATTTGTGCTCGTGTTATACAGCTTATTAATGTTAAGTTGCGAACTATGAAGAAGTTTCAGAAGGTCTGACATGTATTTTTAAGACTAAAAGAATGTTTTAGACTGATATAGATGGTTTTCTGTTAATATTTCTCACTGTATTTGTATAGATGCAGTGCTTGTAATTCAACAAATAATAGAATATGATGCAATTTGGTTATGTTGGGTCACTTGATTTAAACTCAAACTCAAAACATTTATTTACATGAATACATGTTACATAATAGTTGTTCTTAAAATATATTTTGTCCAACTTATTCGGTCTGCATGCAGACGTGTAAATATTTAACATGCTACATTGAATTTAACTTAATTTAGCTTACAATGCTTACAATGTTTATGCTGTCAAACAATTTTTTTTACTAACTATTGAGGTCATTGATAATGCAAGTCATCATTTAATTGTCCATGTGTCTAGTACGTCAGTGATCGTAATCAATACTGACACTTAAACATCGTGTCATTGTTATTTAAAACCTGTTTTCACTTCAAATAAATACTTTCTTTCTTTCTTGTGTATGCTTGGCCAATATGTTTTTTGTTTAGTTGCTGTCACTTANNTTCACACGTTTCATACGGAGGGTATACATAAATATAAAAAAATCTTCTCTTCCTACTTCTCCTCTTTTCTTTAAAAATAAATAAAAATTGTTTAATACGACAGCCTTTGTTTATCCTGATTCGATGGGCTTAATCGCTTGTCTTCATTTGGTCGCCGATATTAATCCTGGCCATAACAGGAAACACAGCGGTGGGAATGTGTGGTGGGACCCATATAGTAAGTCAGTGACTCAACTAATTTTTTTGTTAATAATCTTGGAATTCTGTGGTTCAAGGAAACACTCATTTAGTAGTTTTGTTTTAGTAATTTTATTTTTCTTTCCTCCATGTGTGAAAGGTTAAATGGATGAGCCAAACATGTTCTGAATTGATTTTTGCTTGTAAGTTTACTGTAAAATATACCAGTGAGTTGAGTCAATTTACCGCAATGAAGCGATGATCTCAAACAAATATTGCAAATAGTAACAGTTAAGACGTTTTATGTATTTGTCGTGACCTGCGAACCATATTATATGAATTTGGTAATAAATCGCATTGCGCAAGAAAATGTTTTTTAATTCCAGGGTAATGTTCTTTTTATTGTTGTTTTGGTCTCTCAAATTAGAAGTCTTTTTATTCAGTAGTTTTTATTGAAAAGGAGATGATAAGGGATATGTTATCATATTAACATGAAATAGTATAATTTAATGTGTCTCGCCTCGTCCTTATTACTCAGTCCTACATTTTTAGTTTTTGTGACTTGCTCATTTGGTGGGCTTTAGGGCGGCCACTACAGTCATGTAATATGTTACTTGTCCTTTCAAATGCGATAGGATCCAAATACCATTAATTGTATAATAACTATAATTATTAACAAGAATGGGTTGCTTTAGAATATAATAGTTTCCAGTCGATAATATTCAGTTCTCAGTAAATGCATGTACATTTTTTGCAAAGAAGACTATTTTAGATAGATTTTCATTTTAGATAATTTTGAAAAGAAAATCTGTAGTTCGGTTTTAGATAGTGAAATTATTTTAAAATCTGCTGAAATGGACATGTTTTTAAGCTGCCGAAATTTTCAGTGCAATACAATTCAAAATTATTTGTACTATTTACATAGTAACGCGTACCTACTTAACAAATAGATTGGTCTTTATATATGTATCTAATTGAATACCTATTTATTTTTATAGTAATGAGCTTGTGGATGTGTCAATGCATTGTAATCTTGGTGTGTATGTTTCCTATATTGTATTACATAGTCAAGTGACTTGACAATATATCGGCGCCGTGAGATTTCGAGTTTGTTTTGATGAAACATATCAGGCGATAAGTTTACTGGTATAACGGTGAGCTGGAATCCCGACTCGCGTCTGCCCACAAAGTGCCAAACTCTGGCACCTGGCCGTTGCACTCAGAAGTTACTCTTTTAAAATATTCCGTTTAGATTGTAAACAGTTATAGATGTAAGTTATTTTATTGTCTAGGTAATGTACGTATAATGTATGTCTTAACCCTGATTATTAGAAACTTAGTATTGTAATTATTTAGTGAATAATGTATGTCGCTCGTATTTGAATGTTTTGGTGATACCGTTGTGAATTTCGGATATTTTTTGATTACCGCGTCGGCGGGTGTCGGTGAAACTGGTGCTGTGAGATTCAGATGCTTGCGACATACGAGATGAATACCGAGGTATTCGGGACTGGATGGATATATTTTGTCAATGTGATTGTAATTATTTTTTACTGTGACTCGAAATGTGTTGCTTGCAGACAACAGCAGTATGTCGTGACTGAAGTTCCTCTTAATCGATGTTCATAACTATGAACTTACCCTTGTAATCATCCTTTGTTACAATTTATATCATGGTATAAATAGGAAAATAAAATGTGTGTAACTAGGACACTGATGGCTGTTTTATTTATTTTCTAACCTAAAAATAATATATATTTGCATAAGCTAAAGTCAAAGGGGAATAAGAGGAAGATCTACCGGAAACCATAAGGGATGCGAAAGGGGGCGTCTGCAGCAAGTCTTTCAACAGTTTTGCGTGCCAACTACGTGAATAGTCGTAGTTGGCATGCAACGAACGAGCAGGCGAGACAAGTGATGTTAAGTAGTGATCACCGCCGCCCATAGACATCTCAACACTAGGGAGGTCACAGAAGCTTTGCCTACCTTTAAATACTGCAAATATTTCTAAATTACATCATCGCAAAATAAAAGAGTTATGTTTATGTAGATCATACTGCTTTTTATTATAAATATACTACATACTTACTTGAAACATTGATCTATTTGCTCATGTCACAGATAAAGTACAAAAGAGATAATAATTATATTGATAGAATATTTTTTATATTATTACTTAGCATATATTTAAGTTTACGTACGAAAACTAATAAATTAAATGTGCACCATTTCTACTTGGACTTATAAAAAAGTATGAAATATTATGAGAAGGGACCCGATTTTGGCATTAGAAATCCAACTATTCGAAAAATCAGTCTTCTAAAACTGAGCACACTCAATATTTTTGTGTTAATTGGAGTGTGCGTGTTGGTCTGTTTTTTTCAATTTTTATGAAATCAAAGGATTTAGTAAAATATTGTAAAAACTGAATGGTGTTTTAACAAATTCATCTCAAATTTTTCATATATAAAAATTAAACATATGTCTTGTATGTTCAGAGATATCGAGATAGCGTTTTTTCATATAATGGCGGTATGAGTGTCCTAGTTATTCGTCAATAACTTGCTTAATCTAGTTTTTACAAATATTTTAACTACACCATTCGGTTTTTACATTTTTTTTTTAATAAATCCTACCTTGATTTCATAATTTAAAAAAAAGATAGACCACACGCACACATAATTGGATTGTAAGTATCGGACTATAAGTGCTGGCACTCTAAAACCTTAACCTTCTAATAACACGTTAAAAAAACTAATAGCGGTTGGTACATCCCGCCGACTTTCTGAAATACACTACACATTAGGTAAATGACTTTATTTAAGTAAAAAATATAAATATAAAACGATGCAATCTGAAATAACGTTAATAAAATAAATCAATGCTAAATATACAAAAATTATTTCGAACTAGTAAATAAATCACAATAAACGGAGATGAGATACATTTTCTTGCATCAGCGCGACTTTTACACTGTTTCGTATTGGCTGCGTATGGAACGAGCGAGACAGCAAGCGAATATTACGCCCAGCAGCTGAAACAAAGAATTTTGATTATTTGCGTGTAAAAATAAGTGTAATCTTAATAAATCAAAATGGACAATTTTATCGAGGTTCCGCGGAACTAGTTGGCCGCGCCTTAGGTGGTGACAGGGGTGAGGGGGCGTGTTGCCTACTGCTTGCAACGCATATGAGATTAGACAGCGATGACCAATCTCGAGATATCGTGAACAATAATTGTTCAATTATTGAAAAGACAGATGAATTTTTAGAAGTTTATATTGTAACTATCTAATTATATCGTAATTAATAGTAAAATAAACCAAAAACGAATTACATTAAATTATTCTGACATATCCTCTGGATCACTTGATTCTGAACACTGTAAATTTGAGTCAGAATCATCGTGTAAGTTAACAATGATTTCGTCCATCACAGTATCAAATCTCATGTCATGTTTAGTATTCAGACTCATCTCGTTGTTGCAATCTCGTGTGCGTTTTGCCCCTACCTCTTCATACCAAAGGCACGGCCAACTAGCGCACTATAAGCGTGACGTAGCGGACATTTGCGTGAATTAACTCTATAGGTTTAAGTCGGATATAGATAGACATTTTTATTGCGTGTCCGGCCAAAATAAACNNATTAGGTTTGACGATCTGGCAACTTTTAATTACCTGTACAATAGCTATTCCCAAACCAACTCCTCCGAGAACAGCCGCGATAGTCTTCATGTTATCTTTGATGGCGTCGAGGCAGCCGACTTTGTGGACAGCTTCATCGTTGATGGTGCACTCCGACAGTTTGCCGTTTGGCTTGATGTCAAGCGCTGAGCAGCAGGAAGTGGGCAGAGTCGCGTTATGCCAGTCTCCCGGGCCGTACACGCCGCAGCAATGGAGCTATAATTGAAAACAATATATTTAATACTGTAATTGATACTATTATTTAAAAAAAACAAGCCATGTGTGAGTCGGATTCGCTAATTAAGACTTCGGTATGATAATTAAAAAGAATTGATGGTATGGGAGCCCCAATTAAATCACACAAATAAATAAAATTGGAGTGTCTGTCTGTAATTTCAAAAAAATTGCATTTTTCAAATTGCATAGT
>JADGIL010008645.1:0-24032 GCA_020352625.1 Cactoblastis cactorum | reverse complement strand
GAGTGGTACTTCCCCGGAAGAGCCGGCCCATTCGTGCTACAGGCTAAAAAGAAGCCTGTAGCTGGCTCCACACCACTACAAGTAGTGGCTTCATACCACTACTAGCAGTGGCTCCTTACCACTATGAACAATATGTACAAATGCTAAATGGCGATCGGGACTCACAGCTTAACGTGCCTTTTAAAGCACGGAGTATTTTTTTTTGGATAATCTAATAATTCAAGCCTGAAATATTCTAACCGAACTAGAAATAACTTGGCTCTTTGTCACAGCTCCATACTCATAGGTAACCAAGGTAGGTTATTTAATAAAACAAATTTTTCATTTTTTGGTTACATTGTTTAGTATATAATAATATGATTCTTGTTATTTAACAATAAGTTCAGAATTCAGATGTTCCGAGGACAGATAGCAGTTTTGTGGTACTGATGATTTTACCAAATCATCTGGTTTTGGTAGCGGACCCCATGCCCTGATGCGTCACTGCTCAGAATAAAACTCTAATGATGAAGACTTTAAACTTAAAATCTATAAAAATCTTATTTTTTTAAGTGCATTACAGTTGACACCTTAAAAAACCTTGTTAGATATACTCAAGATCTATATCACATCTATCATAATAATATACTATGAAATCGTTTAAATTGCCTCTTATCAAGCCAGTCATCCAAAGCAAGTTCGCAATGCGAAACCTCTCCGAAGACACTCCACTGTAAACAAACTATCCACTTCGGGATATTTATACTCCATTCGGTCGATTCACAAACAAAATAGCTTTACGTGACACGGATTGATACTGGGACAAACTTAATATATGAGTATATCTTCTGTTCGCAAGTATTATAATATGAAATATCAATTCCCTGTTCAGATTTAAACATTAGTATTTATTTATACGCTAGAATTTTTCCTTCACCAAAATCTTTTGGAAATTTTCTACATGAAATGAACGTGAAATTATATTAGAGACGTGTTACTTTTTAATATTTCATTGTTACGTTTCTTATCTTATCCAGTTCATAAACCGAAAAAAATGTATATTAGTAGTTTAATAGAATGATAAATGTTCAAAATCTTCATGAACAAAAGAAGAAGAAAATGAAAAACCGCCAGTCAAGTCCTCCATTGTGGAGGTATCTTTAAAAACGCTGAGTGTAGTAATCATTATTTGTGTCAAGAGGCTCAGATCTTGATCCACAAAATCGGTTTACGAACTTTGAGCATCATTTGAATTTTAAATTTAAAATACTCGATGCAATATTAAAAAAGTTCAAAGAGCACTCACGACCGGTGAGTCGCTCAATAATTTGTAAAATATCCGGTACTAGGATACTACAAGTCTTGAGGCCTATAAAAGCCCTGAAAGAAGCCTAGTCATCCATAATGAATTTAAGATGATTACTCATCATATTGAGGATTACTGAAATAATTATATAAATTAATTAAAAATATTTCCAATCTGTAAAGTTCGATCTAGAATCTGTAAATTTTAATGCAGATAAACATGCATGCATAGATGCATGGTAGCATGCAAGATGTCTTTATATGATAAATAACGACTCCAAGTGGGATAAGTGTAGGCGGAAAAGGCTGCCTATGCTCGTAATAACGTCGACTGTATTTCCTCAAAGTCAACCGCTGTTTCTTACACAAACGATCTCAACATATTGTCGCCGAGTAAATGCCAACAAAAATAATCTTGCTTTGAAGTACGTATTTTTGAAAAGATACACGTAGAGACTAGTTCGATATTTGTGTGGGTTATTTGTACGAAAGAATTGATAGTTCAAGTATTTAATTCTATTACGTTATGTATGTACAATGTATATATGTATGTATATCATGTTTTATATATTAAGAAAAAATAAAAGTAGTCTAATCTCACACTATATATTTTTATAAGGTCCTCCAAATTACCTCTGATAAACACTTCGCAGCTATAAAGTTTCTCGTTCATGTACAACTATTCCACAACATAAATGTCTTATTGGCATCGCACTCAATTTGAGCGTCCAAAGGGAGGCGTGAAAGTTTAATTCGGCCTAAAACCGAGGCCTGATATCATGGCGACTCTTGAATATTTAACACCCCGATTGAGAAGCTAGCAATTACAGTGCGCTTTGAGAAGTACGTAAATTGAATATCTTGGGACAGCTCAACTGTTTAAGGATTCAAATTATTAACTAGTGGATGAACATTGCAGTGATAAATTGGGCGGTATTTTTTAATTACAACTAACAAGAAACCGACTAGTTTAAACATATAGAAATAATATATCTATACTACTTTTTATGCCCATTATTTTACGCTTATTATATTTACGCTTAGATATTTTTAGGAGCTACAGAATAACACAAAATGTAATGTGATTTAAAAGTCGAAGAATTGTATAATACGACGTTTAGATTTAGTCAGCACCAGCTATTTTCGTATTATGACTTTTTTAAAACCACTAAGGAAAAATACTAGGAGATGGGCGATATCTTTGATATAACGGTTATTAACTCCATAATGGTTAATGCCAATTAGAAGTTTGTGTGCAAAGATATATAAAAATTTTTAGGAGTTTGGAATTTTACCCAAATTACTAGTTTGGTCCTTGGAGTTTGAAGATTAACAAATACTACTTTTCTGGTAAAAAAAAAAGTAAAACCAATTAACAACCGTGTCTTTTATGTATATTAAAGTAATGAAATTTAGCAACCGTCGAACTAATATATATAATATATAAATATTATAACAAAACAGTATATTTAACGAAAACAAAGCCAAATTTAAACAAGATGATAACGGAACAGACAAGTCGATTGTTCCAACCGATTAATGGATAAGTTCTGACGGGTTCAGCTTTTGTAGCAGTTATCTCGAATTTATACATCTGGATTAGAGTAATACTTACTGGATATACACTAACTAGGTCTAAGGTCTTCAGATTTTTGGTGTAGGCTCTTTAACAGTAAAGGTTGGTGACGAATATATGTGGTCTATTATAAGTTAAAATTTTTGAACTATATTATTTTCAGGTATGCAAATTTACTGAATCTAAATACTTCGAAAAATTTATTTCATGATGACATCTGACGACAGACAACCATTTGATAAAAATAAATAATTTCATTAGTACAAAATTGATTGAATTCTGGTGAAAATCCATGTATTTGATCGTATAATTACATATTAAAACTTCCTTATTTGAGTTAAAAAAAAAAAATCATTCGTTAAACTAGATACTTAAAAAAAAATTTTTTTAATGTTTTGTTTGCAAATAACTTGCCACATTTAAATCCTTTAAAGGCCGGCAATGCTCCTGTGACCCCCCGGGTGTTGCAGGTGTCTATGGGCAGCGGTGATTACTTAACATCTCGTGACCAGGCGGGTCACGTGATTTTAGGTAATCACCGCTCGTTTGCCTCCCTCTGTCATAAAAAAAACATAACAAAAGTGAAAACAATGCAAACCCACACATTATTCCTACCTACAAATTATCAACTTGAAAGTAATAATTTTGCTCGCAAAGTTCTAAACAAAATACAGAGACATAATTTCAAGTTGAATGTTCAGCGAAACTCGAATGTTCTCAAAATTACGAAACTTTCATTATTCTTGTTTTGGCTGATGTTGTAAGCCTGTAATTACAATATGTAGATGCGATAACAAAGATGTCTGAAAATACAAAATTATAAAGAAATATATGTTTTAATTTAATTTTATAATTACTAAAAATGCATTGCATCGCATTTGCATGCAGTAAATATTTGAATTTATGATTCTAGTGGAATTTTAATTTTGTTAGCACACATTTATTGCAAATAAATATTTTTGATATAGATAGGGATAAACAGAGCCACCCGTTAGAAACAAAAGCTATGCCTAGCCTGTTGGTAGTGGTCTATTGTCCCGTTCCCTTGATATACTTTTGCGCTGGCAGATAAGAAGCTGGCCTATTCTACGATTTTTTTTCGTCCCAAATCAGCATGGAAGAAACATAAAGATAACATAAATAATATTAACTATACCGAATAAATGATATTGATACACGTGATAATATATATTAAGAATGTGACAGGACGAAGAAAGCTAAAATACGTAAAAATATGAAAAAGCCAAAAGGTCATGAATGAAGAAGAAGAAAAGAATTTTATATTTCTATACGTAGAAAAATTTCTCCATAGAAATCAATTCACTAAAACTAATAAAGATATTTTACTCGCAACGAGTAGAAGCTAGTATTTACCGCGCAGAGATTCGCAATTAATGTGCAGTAGTGAAGGAGAAATATGAAGGAGATAGGAGCGGGGTCGACTCGGACAAATGCTCGCTGTTAGTTGCCGCGTCGCACCCGGTGTCATTGTCTTATGCGTGACGCGTGTGTGTTCCTTTCAACATTGCTATTATTTTGGATGGCAGATTCCAAATTAAAAAAAAAATAAGCTGTTCATAGAATAGTCAAATATTAAGTGGTTTGTTTTTTTAGAAATACATATCACGTCTTTCCTTTATGGGGTAGACAGAGCTAAGAGTCACGAGACTCAAAGGACACGCTTAGCAAAATGGTGGTCTTATTGGTGGAATGGAGATTCAGGAATAGTGACAGGTTGCTAGCCCATCGTCTATTCTCATAGGCGATGGGGTATCTATCTATCTAGCAAGATTTTGGTCTAAATTAGATGATAACGCTACAAGTTAATTAAAAAAAATCAATCATACTTAAATGAAAATCTAAAGGGAACAATACTGAAAACATAACCTGCTTTTTTGCGTCGCTTAGCAATGGAGTTTAGTTTTGATACTTATGATCCAATTTAGTCAGAAACTGGAGTCTGTTTGTGGATCACTTGAGTACAGGTCCCTCGTCATACTTTGGAAAAGATCAAAGTGATAAGACACGCCCTTCGCAAGAAATCATTACATATTTTTTACTTCATAACAAATTCGGAGAATTT
The DNA here is from genome assembly GCA_020352625.1 of Cactoblastis cactorum. Lineage (NCBI taxonomy): Eukaryota > Metazoa > Arthropoda > Insecta > Lepidoptera > Pyralidae > Cactoblastis > Cactoblastis cactorum. The sequence continues at coordinate 19,089 of JADGIL010008645.1, read as the reverse complement.
ATTTTTTACCAGCTGTGTAAGGGGAAACGCCTATTTCAAATTTGATAAGAATATTTTAAAAGCCCGATAGTAATTAAATTTTAATTTTAGGGAATGGACTTATTTTAATAATACACCTTAATGTTTTATAATTCAATATCATTATTTAAAAACACGCCTTTATAAAGAAACCTTTTTTCTTTATTCAATTATTAGTCTGCTTAGTACAATCATATCGAATCCTCAAACCCAAAGATAAGATTTTCCGCAGAGTGTACCACAAAGAAATTTTAGGAATAATTTAAAAGCTTCTCAAGCTTAGTTGTAGAAAGGCACTGCATTGTGAATCAAAAACCTAAGTATATCCTAAATATATAAGTATATCTTAAAAATTTGCGAATATGAATAAAACAATGTTATGGTTTAAAACATGTTATTTTTTTATTTATCTTCAAAAAATCTAATCACTAAGATTATTAATAAATAGTATATATTATATATTAATGAGCGTAAATAAGTATGAATTAACTGCATATAAACCGACTGGCATATTTGGCATGAATATTTCGGATGATAGTGTCGTACCTCCCAAGATACTTGTTTAAAACAACTAGTCAAGTTAAATATTAGTGGTACTAAGTATATCCGTGACTTCTGCTCGACTACTTCTTGCTCACTGATTTAGAACTTAAGTTGAAACTGTCATAATAGTCATAGATGGTGTTTAAGGGAGTGTATTTTATTTATTTTAAAGTGGCTTATGATCGCGACTGTGCCCGCTAGTAATATTTCGAGTTTTAAACAGAATATCAAGATGAAACCGAGACCTTCTTTTAGGTTAAACCTTAAAGAATATGATAGTTTGATTTTGTGTGATACGTGTATAAACATTAAGGCAAAAATTCAATATTTTTTTTGCTTTCTTCGGACGTTATTAGAACTCCCCATTATTTTTTTCTTGAATTTGTCTCATACTCATACCCAGATTATTCACACTTTTATTATACGTATAGATAAAACCAGTCATGCACAGCCTTGCCAATTACATTCGATAACGAAACCTTCCTGATTCTATTGTAAAAAATTCTATAAAAATTTGTTCCATAGAATTTCAAGTACAAAGACGCAGCGGGGTATTGTTACCCGACTGCGGCAGAAGGAGGGTTAAGTTTTTCATTATAATATTTAGTACAGACACAGTATCACGTCTGTGCCCTTTACGAGGTAGACAGATCCAAGAGTCGCGAGATTCGAAGGCCACCTCAACTTAACAAAATGGTGGGCTTATTGGTGGAATGGAGATTCTGATATAGTGACAGTCAATCGCCTATGAGAATTCTTATTTCAAGACCTCCAGTAAATACAAAATACAGGTATATCAAATAACCTAAAGTTGCTTAATTAAAATAAACCTTCAGCATATTTGAATAATGGATCGCCGTATGAAGCCTGACTCTCGATTATGCAAATATGTGCCGGTGACGTCACAGCCATTATTTATTACAAGCACGCTCCAATTGAGATTTATTACATTTTGTCCATTTGCGTCATCATGTGTATTTTGTTTTATCTGACCGCGACAGTGAAAAGTATCTTTTTTTATGGAAGAGGGAGGCAAAGAGCAGGCGGGTCACCTGATGTAAGGGTCACAGAAGCGCTGCCGGCCTTTAAAAAGCCCCCGCCCTCCCCAAAACAGAATGGTTTTGAATCTTATTCTAGAAGCCTGAAATTTTGCATGTAGGTTTTTATATAACGTAAGTCAGCACTAAGAAAGGAATTTAGAAAATTCCACCCCTAAGTGGGTAAATTAAAAAAGATAAAGGTTTGTATGAAAATTTTTATTCCTGCGATGGATATTTTCTGTAAAACTTTAGTGGAACTAAATTTTTGTAGTAAGTATTTTACTATTTTTAAGAATATATGCAACCGAAGTCGCGGTCAAAAGCTAGTTATTAATAAATCTATAAAATGCATATGAAATAATGACAATTCAGGACTATCAAGAGTAGTAGTACACAAGCAATATGTATTAGTTTCGTTTTTTTTCTCAAGGCTTTATAGTAGGTACATTATTATCATTCATTAATATGTTGAAATGAAACAAATTTAACGGATTTTATCGCGGTTTAATCTCCGACGTTTCGGATACTTGGAGCTCAATAAATAGTTACACATAGAGAACTTAAAACAGTATAAAATTCCTTTGTGTGTAGTGATTAAACCGCAATAAAATCTGTTAAATTTGTTTCATTTTTATGTCTAATATTCGCGTAAACTTAAGATATCATTAATATGTTGTTTAATAAAATGAAATGGAACCAAGCGTCTTGCTTGCATAACCAACAAAACTTAATTTTTTTGATGCAAGCAAATATTTGTTTTGAGTTCTCTTAAGAGGTCAAAGGAAAAGTAAATACTCATTATGTCTTCTATCATTTCTAAATCTTTTATTAAAAAATAAATAAGATAATGATACTTTAACATTTCTTTCTGTTATAAAAGCTTGAGTGCACTAATTAATTATTCGATGCTATCTTCCCATCAAATATGTATAAGAAAAAATGTACAATTTCCTTTGTAATCCCTTAGCTCAGTTATGAATATTTAATGCTTAGGTCCACAAGGCCTCTAACGTCTCACTTAGAGGATCGTTAAGTGTTTTCGAAAGTCGCCATTAGTGTGAAATATGAATTAATGGCCGCGGAGCGACGCTGCGGCGTCATCGGTATACGGCGTCACAAGAGGTGCCTGAGCACAAGAATGTTATGGAGTCGATCTCCATCTTTTATAACATGCTTGCGGTAAAAGAAAATTTTAAGAAAAATCTGCACACTGTTCAGCTACATGTTTATATAGCTGCTATTCAGTAGACCGTGGTGTCTTGAAAATCCGTCAGGGATTTTCTTGCTAAAGTTGCTCAATACAGATATGAAAAAGAATCAAATGATTTAATTGTACGATAAATGAAGGTAATAACTAGAAAAGATTTTTACTTTACAGGGAGAGAAAAGGGTTAATATAATACTAGCCAAACCAGTACCTGCTAAAAAGATAACTAGGGCAAACCTAAAAATTCTGATGGCAGCTCTACAGTTTTCCAATGGCAAACGCGCATAACCAAGTAAGCTGAGACGGGTGGGTTATGATTGATTATGTCGTATTTTGTTACACCAGCTTTCAGAGCTCATTCGGAGCCACCGAAGGGATTGCCTCGCCAATCAGATATATCGACAAAATAAAATTATGAACCGTGACAATGAGAGGTTTCGGATGTTCAACCCGAACCAAAATGAGGAAATTCGAAAGCGTGATATGTTTGGCAAAACCGACGGCAAAGATATAAAAGGTAATTCTCATTTTTTTATTGTAGGACTTAAGGTTTTTACGACAGAGAAGTAAAATTTTGAATTATGCGACCGAACCCAACCTCTTATGGGACGAGATTACGGCGCAAATTCGTCTTATCTCGAACACTGAAATGAAATTTGTATTCCGAGTCGGGTCTTTGTAACTTTTTGTATGTCTGTTGATTTCGCTTGGGAATCGTTCTTATGTTTCAATTAAGACTGTATTAAATATAGAAAAAAGTAATGGTCGAATATGAATTTCAAGTGACATCATTTTTCGTATCGCCTAGTTAGAGTCTAAGCCCTAGACATTAGTGTTAATGGAATATCTATCAATATTTACAAATATATGTATAAGCACTAATCACACAAGTAAGTAACAAACTAAAATCGTGACTTGTACAAATACAGTATTGTACATACTACGTCGCTATCCCTTATTGGATGCTCAGAGCTAGAATCGTAAGACTTAATCACCACGTATTTTAATATAAAAAATTGTTGAACTTTCATTTTAAATTAGGTTATTCGACGAATAACCTGATTCAAATATAAAAAAGATATATTGGTATTTCATATAGCGAAAGATCTAGAAAGATCTAAGTGAGAACCACAAACAAATACTGTGGAAACCGAGCAATTGCTCACGTAAAAGCAGTTTAACATGCAAAATGCTCGAATAGCTATCATATAGAATTTCTGAGTCGTAATCCGGCATGAGTAAGTATTAGATTTGGCTGAGACAATCTAAGCTCTATTGTGGAGGGAGGTTAAGGTCCCTGCGGCTAGTATTATAGATCGCAGCAGAGACACAATTTATGTGCTTGTATTGTATTACGACAGTACCTATTATTTATGTGTAGTTAATGTATGGCTTTCTTGGCGAATAGTTTATGAAAAGATAACTCCTTATCCTTAAGTTTGATTTTAGCCGTCATCATCACAAGATTTTTTAATTACCCTAAACAAAGTCCCATTGCTGGGCTTCTTTTTGTATTTCTCTTTCCACATATCTTTATTCAGAGCATTAACTTATCAAGATCTTAGATTACATGACCATACTTTAGGTAACCATAGGTAAGCCATGCCCATCTGTCTTTCATCGTTATTACAAGAATATTAGCTTCATAACATAAACGATCCTTGTACCTGTGAACTGTGGCTATGAAACTGTCAGCTTGAAAATACTTTATTTATAATGTGAAATTTTTTATATCATTGAAAACTTAAGCATATTTTTTTTAAAAGGTAAGAAGCAACATTGAATATGTTGTTCTTAAATGAATAACATTTATTTCTTTTTTTAAACAAATTTAAAAAATATATAAATATTATTATTTAGCATTTTTTTGTTTCAGAACATGATATAAAAGACTTATACGGGCCTAAGATAACTGATGAAGATGGGGCTCTTCTGGACGAACATGACAGCTTTTACATGACCACCAAGAGCTTACTTGTGCTTTTCCAAATCATGGGAATTATGCCCATAATGAGAGTGCCAAAAGGTATAACTTAAATCATATTTAGAAAATTAAAAGTAAATTTTACTTAGGAGAAATTTCTAGAAACTTTGTTTCCGATACGTACTCCAACTGGAATTATAAAAGATTAATCGAATGATAAATGAATAGCGTGATTTAATAGCTTTTTACCTGGAGAATGTTTAAGTTAAAGTTAATAAACTTGAAATTGCAGCACCAAACAGCGCATCTTTACAAGGGCTTTTTTAGGTCTATCAATTTGTTTGTAAAGGCTTATCTATATTAATCTATACTAACAATACCTATAAAGAAGTTAGGTTTGAAACTTTAATTGTTTGTTTGTAAGGGCTAATCTCTGGAAATACTGAACCGACCATGAAAATTATTTCACAAACAGAAAGTTACACTATTCAGGAGTGCTATATACTACACATTTTAACGTTCAACGAAATAGACACGGGTCGCTAGTAGAATTTAAATAAAACTAGAAATCTAAAGATGTGATAATTTTTTGTAAAGCATATAAGTAACATTTACTAATTATTTAATACAGTAAGCTGGCTATATCAGCTGTTCTAATAAAAGCCCTTGTGAAATAAACAAGACAGACATTCCGAAAAGCCTATTTCATAAAACAAAAGTAAATATTACTTAGAAGAAATTTCTAGAAACTTTTGTTCCACAACACACTCCAGAGAGTGATACAAAAGATTTTTCTGACCTTGAACGGAATGGACTTAGCGAACAAAGAAAAAAAATGCGAGATTCGATAAACTTTTAAACTCGAGATTGTCCAAGTTAAACTTTGATGCTTCTTGCGAAATGCGGTGCCATTAAAAGAACAATATAACCGATGCCGAAGTTAGGCTATAAAAGTTATAAAACACACATAATACACATTTGTTATATGGTTATAATTTGCACTTATAACAATAGATTTTTCTTATGGATAATTTAATTTTTCTTCTTGGTTTTTATTATTTCGCGTTTAGGTTTTAACAAAATATCTCAAATGTACAAAAATCTAGTAAAATAAAAAAGTTAATTATGTTTTGAAATCTAAAAATGTAAGTAACATTACAAGATATACAAATATTTTTTCAGATGCAAAAACAACTAAAAGAACTACTTTTAACTGGATCTCAAAAGCTACATTATGGGCTTACATTGTTTGGGGTCTGGAATGTATCATAGTTGTAAAAGGTAGCATTCAATTTTTTAACATCCTACTCCTTTAATTTTTTGGGTTCCGTACCCACAGGGTATACCCACTAAAAACTGGCCTCTCTTAATAAGAGTCCGCTTGTGATGCTAATTAAATTATAATATCTATCGATCTGGATTCCACTTTTACGGGCACTCGATGTTAGATATGAGTGTACGCTTAAATCTTTTTGTAACACTGTAGCAGATAATTCTCTTTATTAATCCTTTGTAAAATTTAAATAAAAAAATAGTGGGTCGGGAACGCCTCACGAACTTCCAGCAGAGTTCCAACAAGCCTTTCGACGAAGTTATCTACAACATCATCTTTCTGAGCATCCTCATTCCTCATTTTCTTCTGCCTATCGCCTCATGGAGACACGGCCCTCAAGTGGCCATCTTTAAAAATATGTGGACTCACTATCAGGTGATTTTTGTTTAATACTATTAATAAACCCAGCTTATGAAATCTATATAAAGCGAATATATTGAATACGATAATCTCAGAAAGTACTAGCCCAGTTCTTTACTAAATTAATTAATTATTTTACTGTTAGATAGTTCATATAATATCGATTATATTATCAATCGATCATCGGTTATAGAAAGATTACTTTTTCTCACGTGAACAGGAATAGAGCGGATGAAACCGCGGGTCTGTCAATAGTATTTCAATAGTTAATATTAGCATTTCCATCAGGTATATCAAGAATTTATGATGAATGACATAGGAATAACTAGTAGTTAATAATATTTTATAATACTACAAAATACATTAAATTAAAAAAATAAATTGAGTAAAAATATATTTGAAGTTGGAATTATTATAATTTTGTTCTTCTTCTGCAAAATTTTATAACTTTAAAAAAGAAGATTCTATCGACGTACGATAGACAACTAGACACACAATTCCGCTAAAAAAGTGTCCTCGACAAAACACTGACCAAAAAATATATATATTTGTATTATTTACTTTTGTATAATTTTATAATGTTGCAGCTGAAATATCTGAAAATCACCGGTACACCTATTGTGTTTCCAAATCTGTACTCGCTGACCTGGGGGCTGTGTTTCTTCTCGTGGGGTCTCAGCATAGGCGTCATCCTGTCGCAACATTACTTGCAAGACGACTTCGAGCTGTGGCATTCGTTCGCGTACTACCACATCATCGCCATGTTGGATGGATTTTGTTCTTTATGGTAGTTTATTTTATTTGTAAATATTTTTAATTACAATTACTGAAAAATATCATTATTTTTTTAGATTATGAAAAGTGATGGACAAAGAGAATAAATATAGATTTTCATTTTTAATAAATATAATATAAAATTTAATAAATATAAAATTTTGTTGTTAGGAGACTTCCATCAATAAAATTTTATATTTAATTTATTTATACTTCAAGGAGAATGTTTAAAACAAAAACTCTACATTACTCGTCTATAATGTAGCTTCTAAAAGTAAAAAAGATAAAGTCTGTTCATTCGTTTATTGCCTATCTCAAAAAACGAAATACATAAATCTTTTCTGTGCATGTGTAGAAATGTATACCGTAACCTACACCTAAAGCCTTCTCCTCAAAAGGGAACAAGAGCTTCTACGTGGGTCCGTTTGTCAATAAGGATGTTGCCAGTAATTGAATTTTATTTAGTGCATATAAGGAAATCTATACACCTATTTATTTTACCATCTATATATAGACTATAGTTAACAGTATAATTTAATAAAACATTGGGAATATATATGTATAATGGCTGGCAATACACGTTTGTGCAGTAAAGTACGTCACCTTTTCTTGATAACTATTTAAAGTAATAATTATAACTTATCTATCGCTAGTCGTTTATAAAAGCCTCATTTGAATTTTCACTTTTGGCCCCTTAAATTTCTTCAAAGATTTTTTTCAAAGAATGGCCATTTCAACTGATTCTTCCGTTTTATCGTTTAATTTAAACATTCACTTCGTATTATTATTCAGCGATTTTCATGAATATTTATTTTTCATTGACAGATCTAGGTATTAATCATTATTGAGTAAAGTTCAATTTCCTAATAAATTATATTATATTTAGGGTTTCCTTTTTTTCTCGACTTTGCGTTGGTAGTTTAAGAAATTATATTATATTAAACGGTACTAATTAGACCGTTCTCTCGTTTACATGAGATACAAAGTAGCATATGTATGTAAACATACAAGATCAAGGTCAATCAAAAAAATCATTTTCCTTTATAACCTACATGTCACATTGATTTTTCAGGTATATAAACTGTAATGCCTTCGGTACCGCCTCACGAGGTCTAGCGATGAACCTTCACAAAGCTCTAGAAGCTGATCATCCAGCCCTTAAACTGGCCCAGTACAGGCACCTGTGGGTAGATCTGTCGCATATGATGCAACAACTTGGTAAAATTTACATTTTTAAATATTCTTTCTACGACCGCTTCACTCGCGTAAAAAGTTGAAGTCTAGTCCTTGTCTCCATAACCAAGATTATATCTGTGCTAATTTTTATCAAAATCGGTCCGAAAGTTTTTGAGTTTATTTGTTATTAGCCCCCAGACCAATTAATCCCTGATCAAATAATAAACTATGGGGTTTTTTATATAACACGAAACATACATAACACAAAAATATCAGTAATAACGACTAAAGTTACAACTACATTCAACTAAATAAAAAATACTACATGAACCTTATTACCATATCTGTAGTAACGAATTTGCAATGAAATTGGGATGTCGTAGTACTTTTGACCGTATATCATTCGTAAAATGTCATTTACGGCTAATACGCGTTAGCACCCATAAAATGCAGTAGTAAAAGCCCTATATTTATATCTCAACTATAAATACTATGTCAGCTAAATAATCTCGTTGCAATGTCGTCATAAATTCTTTAAAAGTGACACATTTTTATGGCACATAAAATTTAACATAGGTAAGTTTTTAAGCCCTAAATCCGAGGTATAGTTTGTTTTCCTTTTCATGGTCATAAATAAATCGTTTATTAAAACAGTGTAACTTTTCCATAAATTATAAAAATTATATTATTAAATGTGATGTCCTTATTATTGTAATTTTCTCTCTTAACTGATATCATAAAGTGAAAATTGAGAGCCTTATTTTTTATGTATTTTAGATATTTTTCTAAACCGCAAATATCTTTCATACGTATAAAGTAAAATTAACCTAACGAAGTGAGCTTTAATAACAACATATAAAAATCTAATAAAAGTGGGATATAGTTTACAGAAAAGCTATAACCTTTTTTAACATAGTAATTTAAATTCATGCCTAGACACTGTTACAATGTTTTTAAAAAGTGGTATGCGCCCAAAATTTAGTTATAATTTTCCAGGTTATTTACTGAAATTAAAAAAGAAAAAGTTTCTAAGCACTTATTAGTCTGTCCTTTTTAATCAAACGAGTAAGCGGGTCACGTGATGTTAAGTGATCACCACCGCCTATAGACACCTGCAATACCCAGGGTATCACAGAAGCCTTGCCGGCCTTTCAGGGAAAATAATTAATATTATCTACATATGTTTTGTTTTTATTTTGGGTTAGGGCGAGCATACTCGAACATGTACGGCATATACTGCATGGTGATATTCTTCACGACCACAATATCGCTGTACGGTGTGCTCTCGGAGATATTGGAGCACGGGCTTAGCTACAAAGAGATGGGGCTCATCGTCATAGTGGGCTACTGCATGACGCTGCTCTTCATTATATGTAACGAGGCGTATCACGCCTCTAGAAAGGTCAGTGGTCCGATCTAAGATAATTATTTTGGATTAAATTTAAAGTACAAATATTGACTCAAAATTAATGGATAAAATATATTTTGATATTCCATGTTTTACATTATGAAAAAAGTAAACAAAAAAGATATAAAAATGAAACAAATTTAANNTTATCCTATTATTGACGACCTCCGTGGTGTAACGGTTAACGTATCTGACCACTAATTAGGGGAGGTCTCGGGTTCGATCCCCGGTCAGTTCATGATGGAAAATGACCTTTTTCTGAGTGACCTGAGCCTTTAATGTTTATCTATATGTGTATGTATTATAAAATATAGTATCTTTGAGTTAGTATCCCATAACATAAGTGTCGAGCTTAATTTGGGGCTAACTCAATGTGTGTAATTTGTCCCTGTATATTTATTTATGTATTTTATCCCGTGAAAATGCAACTTTTGAACATTTAATAAAGTTCAGTCTAGAAATGTGATTGCTTTGACACAAAGCTGCTTAGCGTAGTGTTATTCCAGAGCTTCGCGAGCTTAGAAAGTTCTATTCATTGGCGCAGGCCATTAACTTAATCTGATGAAGTTTCTTATTTCAGTAGCTTTTAATAGGAAATCGTTCAAAAACAAATGCGTTGGACAAGATATCAAACGAGGTAATATCTTTAAAATTTAACGGATTTATCGCGGTTTAATCACTTCACACAAAGAAATTTATACTGTTTATGTGTAACTATTTATTGAGCTCCGACGTTTAGAAAAAATATACTTATAATTGGGAACTTTTGATTGAGAGCCTGTGACATCCACGCTACCAAGACATGATTTCGTAATTACATGAGAAGAAAATACAGTAATAAAAAAAAAGTAAAGCAAAAAAACAGTTTCCTTCCCACTATTAATATAATCTATATGAAATAAGTTAGTAACAGTTTTGTATGTTGGGTGATGAGTTGGAGAGCTGAAGGTTGTACATGTACACATCCTAAAATAGCAGTTGTAAAGCGCTTGTGGTGCAATGTAACAGTCTTCAGTAAGCCTAAAGTTTACATCCAATGGTTCTAACGGTAGATGTTCAGCTAATGCTGAGTTGGATTCATTTTAGGAGTATTACTTTTGCGTAATTGCTTTTCATTTTTGTTTTCTTTAATTGTTTCTCTCAAATAAATACTATTCTTGTTCTAAAACAACATTATTTTATTCTTTCAGGTGGGACTAGAGTTCCAAGTTCGTCTTCTGAACGTAAACCTCGGGGCGATCGACCGCAGCACCCAGCGGGAGGTGGAGATGTTTCTGGTGGCTATCGCCAAGAACCCACCCATCATGAACCTGGATGGCTTTACCAATATCAACCGGGAACTTTTTACTGCTGTAAGAATACCTACTTGATTGGAAAAGTTTAGAGACATATTTTATGACCTCTCAAAGATTTTGGTTTCCATTTGACCTAAGTATAAGGCTAACAAACGTGGCCTTCAAATATCACTATTCTTGAATCTGTCTAGACTTTAAGGGTGATAAAGACGTGATAATCTATTTGTATACGAAATGGTGATGGTAACATAGATAAACTTAGTATGCCTCTCAAATTATTTGATCCAATTTGGACCCGTACCATTATATTGGATAGGAAAGGATCATCCATCAAAGGACTTGAATTACCAAAAGCTACCCATTCGTATTCGATTAATTTACTCTGAGATAAAGATTTATATAAAGGTCAATGCTTGATTTTTATTCTAATAAAATATGGAAAGCCGGAGATTTCTATATTATCACTGAGAAATTTATTAAAACAGGTAGTAGTCAAGAGAAAATAGAATTATGCTAACGTAGCGAAAATTCACGAAAGGAATTATTAAGGCGTAAAACCTGTGAAACTGGCGAGGGTTGTTAGGATTTTTCACAGACTATACTTAACGTTGGCTGAAAATACAGGGACTAAAAGATAAACATTGAAATTAAAGTATTTTCGATGCTATAGTCTTGTAATTAGGTTTATCTTGTATTATTATAGTAGGATACTTTTCTATCTATAATATTAGTATAGACTAGCCACCGTACGGGGTTTCACCCGTGTTGTTCCCATTACCGTTAGAACTGCTGGATAAAATTACTAGCCTTCTTTGAAAAATAGACTATCTATAATTGAAAGATTTTTTAATAAGACCATTTGTTTTTGATATTAGCACGTTGTTTTAAAAATTCCATCGCCTCCAAATTCTTCGTGGTGAAAATGTAACGCACATCGATTCCATCTATAATTCATGTATAATTGTGCTTGATGATATGAGTCATTTGATTGCAAACAGTGGAACATTCAAACGACGTAAACATCGTTTAATGAGTTGTAAATGTAGCTCATGGACCGCACAAGTCTATTATTACGCTTTGCCTACTTTTATCAAATATGTGTTTTTTTTTTTTACTTTTTCGTTATAATTTTCACTTATTTTTTTTAATGAATCCTAACCTATGTATATGTGTCCCGCATCTCGGTGTAGCTCTTTATTTATTTTTCAATTATCTCTGATGAAATGCTATAGATTTATTAATTTATTTAATTCGACAAAGATCTTATTTTTTATATTTATTTCATTACCGCAATCCTGAAATTAAGTACATTAATTTGAAAATTTTAAAGGGAATATTAATTTTCCTTTCAAAATCAAAATTTAAATATTATAAGATCTTATGGTAATTTTTTGCTGAAGAAAAGATTATTATAAGTTATAAGTCATTCAAAATTTAGGCAGACTAGAATAAGTCCAGCAGAACCTACTTCAAGAAGACATACCTTCGAACAGCACTATTCCGGCAGAACCCTTCTTCGCAATGCTCTTGTCTAGTCAGATATTAAAATATGCTTCTGATAGCTTTTTCTCTTTCGTTTCAGAATATATCTTTCATGTCAACATACCTGATTGTACTAATGCAGTTCAAGCTGACCCTTCTAAGACAGAGCGCTAGGAAGGCTCTTAGAACCATCGTGTCTGCTGTTTTCAACACCACGACCACCATGCTCGATGATGATGATGATGAAGATGAGGAGGAATAGATGTTTCTATTAGAGGGATCTATTAGAGATTTAATTATAGTTAAAAAATTTAAGGATAGTAATTATAGGTGACAAAAAATTATGCCGTTTTATTTAAAGTCCCTGTCCGTTCTAACATTTTATAATAGTATTAATTTGTAGCTGGAACAAATATATTTTTATGATTTTTTTAATAGAGATATTATTATATACCTACATACATATTACATATATTTAATATATATTTCGTAGTATTATTCAATTCCAATAGCTAATCAAGTATGCATTAACACACAAAACGACTAAAATTTCTCAAAACTTTAATGTAGTATAAATTTCAAAATAATCACATTAGTACCTCTTTTAGTAAGGTAAATGTTGTATAAAGTATATTATTAACATTGAACAAATACAATAAAGCCTTGTCTAAATATTTATTCGTATTAAAATTGAAAATATTAGGAACATGACTTACCAGATCCTTATTTTATAAGTCTACAAATATCCCTGAATCTTCATATATCAAGATTTCGCCGTGCAACAACTTTGTAATTTTGTGTCAAAACTTCAAGCTTCAGGTTTAGGCAACTGTAGAAACAATTCCGTAGCAAATGTTTCTGTGAATGAAGTTTAGTTACAGACACCGACATATAACAAGTAGATCACGCATGCTTTATGAACGAATCAAAACCAAGCGTGTCATTATATTTTTAACCACCGAGACGTCACCTAAGCTATTAATAATAGGAATGTCCAATCAGCTTGTACCAATTGTTTTACCACCTTGATATGGTATATGAATGGCTTTTACAGGATTTTCAGTTGTCCTCTGCTAATGAAAGTATGAAAGAAAGAAAATATGAAAGTATTCCATTTTTGATACCCATGATATATTTATATTTGTGCAGTCTACATAATATAAGACAGTGATTACAGTGTTGCTTGCGAACTACTTCTAAAGATAAACTAGTCGTAAAGAAATGCAATGGAAGGAATAGATTGGAAACTGAAGACTGAAACTGTTCTGAAAATGTTCAACTTCACTCTAAATAAATTCTTCGAAGTAGTACGCTATTATTACTGGTTATCCTTTGATTTTTGTATGTCTCAATATAAAAAATTAAAAAAAAAAGGTTCTTTTCAAATTAAATTGTAAAAAAATATTTTGATGGTACCAAAATATTTATTTTAGTTTTGTACCATCTTTATGTAACTTTCGATATATAATCAAACAATTGAAACGTGAATAGATCATCAAATATAGCAAAAAGAAGATATTTACATACATTTTTTAAATGGCTTATCATAAATGTAAGTCAGCATCCTATAATAAGTTTCGAACTTATTTTGGGGCTTTTGTGGGATTTGCCCTGTATATAAATTCCAATTGTAATATCTAAAGAGTATTTAAGCGTTAATAATATAACCTGACGATTACCATTAATAGAATATAAAGTACTCCGAAACTACGAACTTAGAAATCAAGTTCAGGGGCCTTACTCTCTTTGGCGAAAGTCCAACATTGGAAACCATATAGCCATAGCTACATTTACGTACGTATGTCATTAACAAGGGAATTGGCCTTGACAAGGATGACAGTTTGTTGAACTAAGGGATAGTCAACAACGAGAGAAAGTAATTTGCAGACTTTATCGATACTATTTATTGTTTTGTTCCGCGTTTCCGCTATAAGAAAGCAATTTCTTGCAAACAATAAGATTTTTTGATTATGTTTTTATAAATATATAAAGTCAATCATTATACTACAATCTACAACTACTACTACAATCAATATTTTGGGTTCTAAATTATTTGGCGATAAATTCCACCTAAGTAGTAGTTTTTACAAGATTCGAGGAAAAACATACAGACAATTTTAAAAATAATTATTTCGGCTTCTATTATTTTCTCTTCCATATTTCGTAGGTACAGACATAAACCAATCAAGTTACTAAGGTACAAGGTCTTCAAATTAAAAATTACGAAAATATTGTAAAATACACAAAAAAAAAATTCCACAATATTAATAGTGTTTTAATATTTTTAACTGAATCATGCTTATAATAATATTGCAAAAAGTGAAATTTTAACTTTTTTTTATAAAAAATATACTTTCGGGTACCTTTCTAAAATATGAAGATTTAATTACTGCACCAGTCCATTAACACAATTGTTAGTCGAACAATCGATACCAAAACTTAAGGAGTCTAATTACAACAACTTGATCAGTATGGCATGCAAATTGAATATCGATTTATCTATCAGAATTAATTAGTTGCTCTAATTGCATTATTCATGCTAAAGGCGGGTGCTCATGCTAACGAGTTTTCTTCGATGAAACAAGGTTGGGACACATTAAGGTAATCTATTATGAATATAATTATGAAACATATAGAACCATTTATTTCATCATCATAACAAGTCTGATGTGTGCAGTCCAATACTCCTCACTTTTACTTTATTATAAAACTAGCTTTTGTCCGTAGCATCGCTTGCGTCATATTCGGGGGTGGGGGAATAGAAAGAGACGAAAATAGTCTATGCTTATGGTCCAGCCTTTCAACTATCTCACATAAAAACTCACACTTATCCAATGTTCCGTTTTTACGTAAAAGATGGACAAATAAACACACTTTTACGTTTATATTCTTAGTATGGATTTTTAAAATAAAAATATGTCTGTCACAAGTCTGCACACAAGTCTTGAACTTAGTTTAGGGATTACTCAATCTGTGTGATTTTGTCCATATATATAAATTTAAAAAAATTAAAGAAGTTTTTGTGCCTTGCTTATTATCTGCAAAATTTGCCAAAAAATGTGCAGTGTATGAAATAATTTGCGCTCATTACTCTCGTAAAATAAGACTTATGATGTTTTTTCTGAAAAATTAAATTGTGCGCTCAACTCAAATTAAAATCATCAGATAGGTTCCCAAAAGATATTGTATTTTTTAGCGGAGCCGTGAAGTGAAGATAGTATATTGACTTTAAGAAAATTCTTCAAGTGTGTAACGTTCCTTATTCTTAAATATTTGAAAGTGACTTTACTTGTTCTAGTAGTAAGACCCTTAACCTAAATTGAAAGCTTAGCATTACTTCCTATTAGCTTTACATGGGAAGACTTAAATAGCTCTAAAACTCTTGGTGGAGGCTGAAAATCAGTGGTTTGTTCTGCGGACAAACATTTCGCTGATCCTCAACCGTTTGCTATCGCTGCCGGATATCTCACTATTTTTGTTTTTTGATATTTAATTATTATGTATGTATATATTTTAATAATGTAAATGTAACATGTGTGTCTTTGTGATGTCAATAATCTATCTAATAGCAACAGTAAAATAGAAGATATTAGTTTTTAAATGGAGTATATTTTCTTAATTAATATTCTGACTATCTTAAACTTACATATAATGACAAATTAATGTATTTTTTATCACTATGTAGTTTATACATATTAAATATTTGATATCTATGCTATGCTTAGCAGTAATGCTAAGATATTTTTTTCCACATCTATTTCGATTCAGAGCAAGAATAAAATAATTTAAGTACGACTCCCTTGCTGCATTTAAGAAACAACTAGCCACTCACATAACTTTAAATATAGGTATATAAAATACATAACTGAATTGCGTCTGTAAACTATGGTCTAATTTTTGTTTTTTTTTAATTTTTGTTAACGAACTTTTATCATTTATTGTAAACATTAATTTAAGTTCTCATATAAGTGACAAATGTCTAAGTGAGAATAAATGTCTTTAAACCTAAACTTAAAATAATTTACCCAGCCGAATTTGCTATTAATCGGAAGCCACAGAATGTTTGTTTTTTAAAGCTATTTAAAATCAATTCTTCTTCAAATACATAACATTCTTGCGATTGGAACAGAGTCAGTTTACACAGCAAGAGTATACTGAAAGTGGCACTAAATGAAACAAACCTTTAGGATCCGATAAAATGTTCTAGTCACGTCACAGTGGTGCTGTTTGCAAAAGAATTCTCCAAAGATATATTGTTGATACCTATACAGAGTTGCTTTCGCTTGAAAAAAATTAAGTAACTATACTTACATATATACATTGAAGAATCTTGCACTTTAGTTGATGATTATCAGCGAGAGTGTGAAAATGAGAAGATGTCCATTATATTCTAAGGTTTTTAACGTAATTCATTTATTATTTTTTTCTGTATAATGTAAGTCAAGTGAAGCATACAGAACAAAGTTCAATTTTAAATTTTCTTCTTTTAGTTAGTAAATATTATGAATGACAAACGTAAACTCAAATCACACAACACGCCCAGTTTACAACTCTTTTAGACCAAATATTAACAATTTGTTTGATGTGAGTGATTAGAAGAACACTATAGAAATGACATTTATTTCTCAATATTCGTAGAATATTTATCATTTACCAGGTCCACATCCGTACCAAAACGTTATCACAATCAAAAAGGAATAAATTTTTAACGGAGTACTTCTATATATGTACATCTTGCTATATGATCACATATGTCGGTTCTATGCATTAGATTCAGTATAGGGTCCGGTACATCCGCAGTGCGGTGAGTTACGTACACAAGTGGAGACTTTGGCGATTTGGAACTTTACGTTGTGACGTCACAGCCTGCAGTGATCACTTTTAAAATTGGTACAGAAAATCTGAAAAAAGGAGGTGAATATTGTATCATTAAATTTTTATATTTTACAAGAATGAAGTATGGTCAAAAGTTAAATAATTTTAGGTTTTTTTTGTAACAATGTATCTTTAATCTGCCTTTTAATCAATAAAAATTAAAAATCTATAAGAATTATAAAAGAATTTATTAATGTTCAATTTAAATATACTATTTACCATGGCAAATTTGAAATGGAACATGTCTGTGTATGTAAATAATAAAAAATATGAAGCATCCTCTTCACTATATTTTTTAAATAATATAAACTGATTTGAAACATAAAATTGAATTACTCAATAACACAATACAGGATCAGAGAATTTTCGAAGAATCATGATCAAGCCATTAAACCTTGCTTTGAGAAATGCGATACACATGGAGCCCTATCAAGTGCCCTCGTGTTTCATGATCTAGCCAATATTTCAGGCTAAGCTTTCGCGGAGATGTAGGAGTGGGGACCACTTGTTGCAGTCTATGAACGGAACCACCAAATTTTTAAACGTTTTCATATTGAACCTTAAAGATACCACGTAAAGTGTAGATTTGTTTTTCAAAAGTAATATTTGTCGAGTCGATAATGTCTCATGTAATTTATTATCAAACATTGCTTTGTATGTTCCAATAGTTTAGCTTATTCTGTATACTATGGCGTTTAGTTTGAATATAGTATAATTTAGTTTTAAAAGTTAATAGTAATTATTATTAAAAACTTTATGGACGAAAAAGAAAAAGTAAATTTATAAAAATTTATCTGAAATAATTTTCAGTAAATACATAGGTATCATCAAACTATTTTAATATTAATGATGCCACCATTCAGCTAAGCGTGGCTTTTAATGTTTAACTGTTGACTCTATCTTACCCGTATAGCATAAAAACATTAAGCTTTATCCATAATAATCCATATAACATCAATAATATGTATATATGATCTAATTTAATTAAATAAGAAATATTATTTAATTAAATTAGATCATCTAATTTAATGAAATAAGAAATATTATTTAAATTAGATCATAACAAAACACTGACAAAAACATACACTTAAACTAACGTCTATTGCACATGCTTTAACTAACAATTAACGGATTCCCGAATAGTGATCAGTTTTTAAACAAATAAGTATAGTTAGACCAGCATTGCGGGATGTAGTAATCTAATATCAGTTAGTACAAAAGCGAATATCTCTTTGAATTACAGATTCAAATGTCGACGTAACACGAATACAAATCAAATGCTACACAACCCAAAGAGTTATTGGCAACAAAGCTCCGAGCAGTTCTCATTAACTCGGGCGGTCCTAAGAAAACTAAGGAAATGATCGAATGTGGAATACTGATTCACACTGTCGAAAATGTTTGATATCACTTCGTAGGTACTAACAGTGTATTTAATGAAAAATAGTTGTTTTTGTTAAAACCACTATTTTATTTGTTTCGATTTTACAAGAATACAGTTAGAGTATGTATTACATATTTATTCCTTACGGGATAGACCAGGAGTTATTATACAATAATTTCATATATAATTATTTTTATTAAGCTATTGCATAGCTTTTATCTGAGGCTCTGAGTGCAGGGATCGAATGTAAAAATTCCATAACGAAAAAAA
>JADGIL010008635.1:0-16803 GCA_020352625.1 Cactoblastis cactorum | reverse complement strand
TGCTAGGCTATTTTATCCCGAAATTCCTACGGGTACAACATCTGAAAACATTTTTTTTTATTCTAGCCTAAGTGACCTGCGCGTCACCTGAGGGTAAGCGACTGCGCGATCCAGAAACAATGTTGACCAGCGGAGGAAGGCGTTCCTCTGCTTGTCAACCATGCTAGTAGGTAGCTCTTTCTTCACGCTTGTTTTGAAGGACTTATGAAAACGTGACAGACAGTCTTTCGCATTTGGGTATTTTTATGCTAACAAGTATTTAGTTGATACTTTCACTGAAGTCCCTAAAACCTATTATTCCTAAGTCCCTAACCCTAATATTACTAATTTTACGCCTTACATACATTCATTTAATGACATGTAAATTCTGACTGGTTTCTTAATGTTACTTTTATGTTCTTTGTTTTGATTTACAGTCAAAACAGAAAACATAAAAGTTTTTAATAAAATTTACACTATAATCTTTACACTATAGATTGACACTTTCAGTGGAATGCAGGGTCAAAAAAGTTCTAGAAACTACTACTGAGACTAAGCGGGAGATTGTGTAATAGTAATTGTAACACTTGCATATACTGAATAAATAAAATGTAATCTTGAATATTGCGTCTTTAAATATACGCAATACAACAAAAATGCATAGCATTTTCCAAATAATGCTTAAAGCAATTATTATTATTCAAATAATGCTTAAAGCAATTAAGTACAAATAAATAGCGGCAAGCGACAAAATATTCAACCAAACCTAATTAACAATTAGCTCGGATTATTTAGGCTTAAAATTATCATAATGCGATATTCAGTCCCGGTTTTTTATGATAATCACAAATTACGTGTGATAATCCAGTAATACGGACTGAATATCATCACAACGCCCAATTTACCCTCGGAAATCTGCTAAATTAGCATCTAATTGCGCTTAATGTCCAAATAAAACGTATTGAACCTTTTTCCCCGCCATATTTCATGTTAAATTTTGGTTTCAATGACTGTTATTGTTGACTTTTAGGACTGCGGTGAAACCAGAAAATGTGTTGGTCCAATTTTTTTTAATAGTGAAAATATGTCTTTGCACGGCTATACTCACGTTAATTTTTAGTCGGTAACGCCGACGACCGTTTCGACCTATTCAGAAGGCCATCTTCAGGGCGAGTACTAGGAACGTCGCGGCGTTTGCTTGTATAATGACTTAAAAAACACACGTGTCCCAAAAAGCTGTGTAAGTCATGCTTCGACGACTATTGTGGTGTAATGGATAATTTTAGTCCGTTAATCAGGAGGTTTTCCGTCATGACCTGATCGGTATTCGAACCCGGGTTGACAGGCAAGGACTTTAACAACACCCCACCGAGGCCATCAAATAGTTCTACTTCTAATTAATAGTTCGACCAAATTACTAATTACGATTCATAGTGCCATAAACCAGTTCGTATCGAGCCAGTCTTCAACAGAAGCCAATTAAGTTAATTACCAATGACTTTATCCGTTTTTAACGATCACCAGAAGGTAAAATGTATCTAGTGTGTTTGTAGGTCCATCTTTTGCGGCAAAATGGAGCAACGGATTAGTGTGTTTTGTTTTATGAGGATATAGTTGAAAGACTAGAAAGTGACATACCCTACTTTTTGTCTCTTTCTGTTTACCAATCCCTCAAATTTGACTAAGCTGGTAATGGAAGTTATATAAGTCGACATAATTTTAATATGCCCCTTTTCCACAATAGGCTTTAAACTGACAAACGATATCAAAGTCCCAATTCATCGGACGTAAAAAATTGGAGGGCTGACTAAAATACCTCGGTAACTTCAACGTTTCAAACTTTCTCTAAACTATTTTAATAGGGAAAGGTCGTGATGTCCCAACTTATCTGTTTGGCTTTCCATTCCTTTCTGACCAATTGAGCCAGACAGAGATAGGGGATGAATTGAAAATGAACGGAAATTGAAGAGACCCTTTTCACTTTAACGTTTACCATCTATCAGATAAGGTAATAGTGTGAAATGTTTGGGGGGTTTTCTTGATATTTACTCTTTTAATTTGTTCGTTTCATTATATACCTTTATGTGATCAATGTGGTTCGATAATTATCTCAATTATAATAATAAAGACGAATATCATAAGTTTTAAGTATTTTTATATGTTTCATATAATATAGCTCTTCCAAGAAAAAAATAATTTTTGGCAAGCAACCTGTCGTTATGTCGGGCCTTCAAGCCTCATAACTCAAGAGATAGAGCTGGATAGAACCTTGGTTCTGTCTAAAGGATATATAAGTACTACTGTAACTGTATTAATATCAATTGCAGGTGTCCATGGGCGGCGGTAATTACTTAATATCACGTGACCCGCCTGCTCGTTTGCTTCCCTCTGTCATAATAAAAGATACGATTGTCTATTGACAAGCCGATTCTTTACAAAATATATATGGAGTTACACAAAGGAACATATAGATTGTACATATATATTTAATAGTTCGACGGAACCGTACCTATATGATAGATACCTTGTAGGCAAGCTTTGTTCGTCCCTTCTGGTTCTAATTAAATATTTGTTCCCTTTGTTACAATATCATATCAAATTGTATTTCTAGTCCATGATTAACCAATATTCTACAGATAATTGTTTCCAAATTGTTGTAAAAATTTACATAAGGTGGGCTGAAATTTTGACGTGGAATTTGTCAGCTGCTACTCTGCCTGCGCAGATTGTAAAAGTTAATCAAGGCAAAGGTCTTAGGCGATAGGTTAGGAATCAGACATAGCATCAGAATCTCCATTCCACCAATAAGAATTATTCAACTGAGCTTGTTCTTCGAGTCTCACGACTGGCTCTATCCAACCGGATGTAATAGACATAGTGTGTAAAAGACAAAACAAATGGAAACATATCTATTCATTGAAATGCCCCTTACTGTTGCAATAGACAGAGACTAGTTAAATATATCTACTAAAAGAATAAATAAATGTTGCAAGGGATGTAATTTTACAAAAGAATTATAAAGTTTTCTAAAAATCATTAATAATAAAAATTTTAGTAGGTAGAATTTAAGTATGAAAAAGCCCTTAAATTTTGCCTAGATACTGGTACTTTTAAAACAGGCATACCTTTTTTTGGCAGTAGTGTAATAAATCGATGGGAAAAGGGTCTTATTGTACATGCAAATTTGATGAAAGTTCCTCTTTCAAAGACGATTACATGCACCTTTCGATCCCTAAATAGGTATTTGATGACTGTAGTTGATATAGGTTAAGTTGATTATGTGATTGATGTTTATGATCATAGTCATTTTCGAAATAAAAATATTATTTTGGTAGGGTCTACTAATATTTTTAATTGCTGTTCTGGCCTCCCTTTTATTCTTAATTCCCAACTCAAGAAAAAAGAAGATACTCACGGCGCCATCAAGCGTGCGTGTTGGAACTACTCGGCGCACCGTAATGCTACAACTGCTAGTGACCCCTAGCGGCGAAAACAAATATCTTTTTCCCTCGGGTCGACCGCCAATTTGAACGTGAACGCGTTTTGTAGGCATTTACATAATTTATAATTACCCTGAAGTGTTTTAAGTGGCTGACTGTGGAGTTTAACACCCTGGGGTGGACGATTGTGGTCTAGCGCGTGATATTTCCTTCGAAGATACGAAGACTTAGAAATCCGCCGGCCCAACCACGCACCTTGAGTCAAGGCTGCCTACAAGTGAGTCCCAAGTTGCCTTATTCCTATCCTTTCAGGAGGTCAAAAAGTCCCTTCAGGTGATTAGCTTAGGCCCCCGAGCAGAGCAAAACCGGTGACTGCGATTTAATCCGTGATTCAATAATTGCTATGATAAAAATGACTTATATCTATTACAATCATTACGTAAAATAAAAAAAAGAACACATAATATTCGAAACATACTATCATAAAAATAATTGTAACATCAAATGGGTTACAATCTCAGATAATTCAATATATATATTATTTTAATTATCTGTGGTAACACTATAGAAGTAATTTAAAAATGCCCTAATTATTTTTTAATATATTATCTAGGAAAAACTAACAGCTTTTATTTATAGAACAATAAGATTTAAATATCAAACAGGAAGCCATATATAAAGACAGATTGCCAGCACATCATCTATAAGAAGAATCTGCTGTAAAAATATCAACTATTTACCTTAAATGACTTTTACAATCTGCTGATGCAATCAAGAAAAACAGCAAAAAAATTTTGTATGGGGCACGTCCAGTCCATAAATATTTATTTTATCCTGATTTTTTAATGCTGTTTTTAGTATTTATGGTCATAACGGCAATAGATATACATCATCTTTGAACATTTATATTATCTAGCTATGACAGTTCTTATGGCTTGGTAACGGGAAAATAGTCTTAGTAATGGGGTCTCGTTTTTACCCTTTGGATAAGAAACCCTAAAAATGAAGAAGGCTTGGCAAATTGCTTTTGTTACATAAAACTCTTTTAAAATCAAGAACGTCCTACACAGACAAAAGACCAACCAGGATCTGTCACCCAAATTAACCAAAATATCCCAGAGACAGCTGAAACAAACCAGCGTTTGCATTCACACTTGCGTTACGGCTCACAAATTGTTTTTGTGCTCTCCTAATTATTTACACTTGATGACTTTTACAAGAATGTTATTTTACTAGAAGTACACAGATACAGCGTCTTTATCTCCTAGACTCGAAGTAAGTTTTAACAAAATGGTGGGTTATAGGAGTAATGAAGAATTAGATACTGGAAGTATTATTGTCTATTGTTCCCGTCTCATAATTCCCGATCTAGTGAGAATTTTACAAAATACCGTCTTATCCAAAATTTATTTACACCCTAAAAGGAACCCCTACGAAAAATTTGAGATTCATAGCACTAGTAGTTTCTGAGACGTCATGATGAGTGGATTAGTTAGTGTTCTTTTTTTATGTAAGAGGTAGGTAAATGAGCAAGCGGGTCACGCGATATTAAATGAACACCGCCGCCCATAGACAACCACAACCCGTGGGGCCACAGAAGCGCTGCCAGCCTTTAAAAAGCCCCTACCCTCCCCAAGCATAAGCCGCCATGCTCTTCATGCATGTTCTTCCGCATCGATGTATCGCTGTTTAATAATTAAAACTATATTGGACTTCCATTCCCTGTACATCCGTGTCGACCTCTTGCATTGCTCAGGCCACATCCGTTACGGGCAATAAAAATGCTAACTCGCCAACATGTATTGTATCATTTTTACATGTCCCTAATTTATTTTACGTGATGAGATTATTTCTTTTTATTTCTTCAGTCCTTGATGCATTTGCTGGATCTTAAATTGAATTATGTAGTTCATTAGCTTCCATAATAGCCTTTTGTTATTGTGTGAAAAATCTTCATAAATTCCCTCCATCTGGGGTGAAGGAACGGGTTTGGACTCTTACCAACTAAAAACCCCACGCTGTTCCTTCCTGTCTATAGAAACAGGATTCGCTTTCGTATTCACCGCCTCTTCCATGATAGATTGGAAGCGAAAAAGAGTCGGAATGTACTCGTTGCGTCTCCTTCCGTGCAGATTGTAAAGTCTATCTAGATCAAAGGGCTCAAAAATAATGTTTGGGACTCTTCTCACAAGTTAAATGCAAAGTGTGCTACAAAAATTGTGAATAAGATTGTATTTAATTGAATGTTTTAAAAAGATTGTTAGTTGTGTTGTACTTTTTTATCAACTGAATGTTCATAAAAAACACAATGGTAGTTAATTATCCTCTGAATATATACGTAGATACGCATGCTAATTGCAGTTTTGATAAAACAAATTTACATCAACAAAACAATACACGGTTTTATTAATAAAGCTGCATAACTCGGTCGACCTGTTTCATGAGATTTTACATAATTTGACAAGTTAATTTTAATTTGATACAAAAATATAAAGAATTCATTTAATTTTGTATAATAGTTGTACATATTGTACATACTACAAAATTGTTTTGTTGGGAAGGCAAGAGAATACTGTTATTAAGTGAGTATTTTATTATTTTCTTTATTTTGGTAATATGTAAGATTTATCTCTTTAAGATTCAATAGTTTTTTCATTATTGTTTAATGATTATTTAATAGATTCGAACACTTTGAAGTAATATAAGTAAGATCTTTTTGCCCTTATTCGTAAATGTGGTTCGTAGGAAACAAGTTTTTTTAACATGTTCAACCTAGTCGTTCCGAAACCCTTGTAGTAATAAAAATAAACATAGTTAATAACAATTAAAACTTAATATTTGAATCATTTTATAAAAAAAAATTGGTGATGATTGATGATGATTTAATGTTTCTTTTCAGTCGAAACAATGACATTTGCAAAACTAAATATTGGCGAAAAGGTTCATTTTGTATTTATGCTGATACAAATCCTTGGTTTCATAATTTTGGTAATAATATGGTATCTTATTCCAAGATGGAGGTCTTTGCAACACTATATTGGACTGTGTCAGATCTTTGTTGGAACAATGCATTCGATGATCGAATTCGTCGATTGTTTCGTGGATTTCATAATTCCTTTAGATATTATTGATTACTTAATACTACACGTTAGTTGCTCACTATGTTCCGTTTTGATTGCACATTTCAAATTAGTTTTTGTTAATTTATCAAGGATTACAAAAGAAAAAGTTAAAGTCACTGTTTTTATTATTGGCATGTATATTTTGATTAAGCTTGTTCATAGCATCTCGTTCATTTTCATAAGAAATTATCACATATTTCGATTCACAAGATTAGTTGTAAGCGGTTTTAATATTGGCGTTATATTATTACTTAACATAGCTATGTATATACATGTAACAATTTCTGTGTTATCTACTTCTTTTTCTAAACCCAGTATGAGACAAGCAATATCGTTGATTGGAGTGGCAGTTATGTGTGATTTGACTTTAGTTATAAATTGGGCGATATTCATGAACAAACATTATGTTTGCTACACTTATACTTATATGATGGTAGTAGAAAAAATCAACGATGCATGTGATTCGATGTATTCTGTAATGTTGTACACGAGGTTGAGAATGATGCCATTAGTGATATTTTTCCTGTTCAAAACATCAACTAGAAATGAAGTGAAGAATTTTTATAGAAGGAAGATGAACGTTTGGAGAGCGAGGCATTCTGCTTTACATTGAATATACTATTTTCTTGCAAAGGTCTTTCTGTAAAGCAAATGATTTAGTTATAAGTACGAAGATAATAAAAAATAACAATTTAAAAAAGTGGCCAAAGTGGCCATAAATGGAATAAAAATCTTTATTTTTGGTTTTGTCCTATGATTTAATAGTGATTTCTGAAGATATATGTATCTTAATATTCGATTTTTTAAATTGACTTCTGTGTAGGGTCTTCAAGTCTCTTGATATAGCTATATATTTTTTATCAGGATAGCTATATTTTTTTAGGTTTGTTTAGTTTACGTTTATGGTAAAATTTGGATTACGTTATTTTTAATGATTAGTTGTGAACGTTTGAAAACTATGCATAAATTTTTTAGCTGCTTGATTTTTAACTATATATTTAGTTATTTTCTATCTACCGACACCTTTTCTCGTTGAGGGTTAAAACCATTTATTTCAGCACACTTAAGAATGTTAACCCTCAAACGCTTACATTAACGAGACCTTTTGGCTGGGTCCCTGCGTCCCAAATTATGTGATAGCCGGCGGCTGGGACTAGTTGTGTGTGTAGTTTTGAGCTCATAACCCTTAAACTAACCTCTTAGGAACAGTAACGATGATTCCTGAAATTTGAGACGAAACTTTATTAAATAGGTTGTGTGGAAATTGTATTTTTAGTCCTGACAAATAAATATTTGATTGTATAAATAATATTAAAGTTATTTGTAAATGAATTTTTATTGTAAGACATAAATAAATCATTCAAGGATGAATAATTCTTTGAAATTAATTTTCTGTAGGTTCTGATAGATTGAGGGACGGAGGACTACTTGTTAGCAAATTAACTATTTATTTTTATGGCAGAGGGAGGCAAACGAGCAGGCGGGTCACGAAATGTCAAGTGATCACCGCCGCCCATAGGCAACTGCAACACCCGCGGGGTTACAGAAGCGTTGCCGGCCTGTAAAAAACCTCCGCCCTCCCCTATTTGCACATTAGGGTTCTTTATCCAAAGGATAAACCAAAACCCTATTTCTGACACTCAATTGTCCGTCTGTCTGGCTGTCATTTGTCATCAGACTATATCTCAGGAACCGTACTAAATAGACAAAAATGTCATAAATTATGTATATGTTTTGCCTTTTTAATAATAACAAATACTAATCAGCAAACGTGATGTTTTTGCAGTTTATTTTATAAATAATGGTACGGAACCATTTGTGCGCGAGACCCACTCTCACTTGGCTGGGTTTTATTTAATGACTAGTAATCGCCACAGAAACCATAAGCCGTTTCAAAATAAATCCCTGATAAATATACTTAAAACTTTACAAGCACAGAACAAAGAATTGCAGTCCGGTGGAAGTTTCCAGAAGTTCCAGCGTTGCATAAACTTTTGTTAGCATAATGTTTGATATTTCTCCAGTACTGATAGTTTGCGAGTTAACGATTTATACCCCGCTCTTGAAATGGACTGCTCGAAACACATTAAACACTTTTTATTTAGTTTCCAAAAGAGTTTCGGGAATCCTGTGGGAATTTTTGTATTAATATGCGTTTTTTTAGAGTTTTAAAGTTAAGAAGAAACCGATTATACTTTATGGTTTGCTAAAATAATATTTTTTTTGCTACGTTTTTAACCCCTCACGCAAAAAGAGGGGTGTTATAATTTTGACATGTGTCATTCTATCTTTAGTATCATAGCTTCCACAGGGATACCGATTCGGATAATTCTTTCAAATGTGACTCAATCGACATTGTTCTTAGCTATGTTTTTTAATCCTCGACGCATTAATGGTGGTTTATGGTTTAAAATTAATAACCTCACCAAACCAACTAGCTAAGGTAGCGGATCCCGGGCTCTGACGTATCATGGCTGAAGATGCTACTGTTGAGGAAAGGAATACGCTTGGCTGATGATGAAAAATTGTATCTTTTGAAATTAAGCTTTTTATTTTAATTACTGCACTCGAGTACTCCCTTTTGGCGAGTGACAGAAGAGTATGGAAGAATAAGACATACTGCGCCGACCCCAAATAACATGGGAGCAGAGCAGGCAGATGATGATGTTAATTACTGCACTCAAATAGAAATAAATTGAGTCCAATATATGTATTGAAGAGAAAATTGCAGGATATCGATAATAAAAGTCCATCGCATTGAAACTTTAGTACTCCCTCGTCTAGGGAACGAGTTGTTCGACTCCTATAATTCCATTTAGTAGTGTATTTGTTTTCACTGTAGAGAGATTTTTAGTTTCAAAATATATTTTGTTGCTGTCTGTATATATTTCTTTCTAAATCTGTGACAAAGAGTAAAGACCAATTTTAGCAGTGGGCTTATTAATGTAAGCGAGAATCATACTCGTTATAATGACAGGTAACCAATCGCCCATGAAAAGAATATCTAATTGAAGATACACTTTTAAAGGCCAGCAACGCTCCTGTGACTCCCCGGGTGTTGCAGGTGTCTATGGGCGGCGGTGATTACTTAACATCAAGTGACCCGCCTGCTTCTTTGCCTCCATCTGCCACAAAAAACTTCCCTAATCGACTTTTTAACTTCTTCAAGAGCAGCAGTACTTTTTCATTATTCTTATTAAGGCTAACATGAATAGAGTAATAAATGATGGAATAATTCATTTATAGAAAGTAAACACAGGTTTTCTTAATGATTTAATCTTTAAAATTATACAACAATCGAATTTGGTCCAAAATAATGAGAGATGAAGTCTTTTAGACTGTGGATCTTCCGATTGGTATGGCTCTGAATGTGTAATGTTTCAGCTCTACTGACAGGGCTGGAACGGCCTGTAATTAGGTCCGGGCATCTAAAAAAATACAAAATTCATATTTAAATATAAATAAAACTATTATATATAGTCATACTGACTGGTTAGCCCCAAGTACTTTAAAGACTTGTGTTATGGGTTACTAACGCAACAATACTAAGTTTAACAAATACATATATAGATGAATATTTATGTATTTTTTATCTGTCTAAATCTATATAGGTACATATACAAAAGTGAAAAAAACTCACTGATCACGAAATCTCAGAAACTACAAATGCTAGGTGTCTTAAATTTTATATCGGGGTTCCTTTTCAAGACATAGGTGCTTGTTAAGAAGGAATTATGCAAAAATTCCCATTAGGAATTATAGGATAAGCGTAGCTGCGAGGAAAGCTGGTAATATACAATATCATTAAGTACCGTAACACAAGTTTCTAACATACTTTGGGGGTAACTTATTAAATGTAATTCATCCTTAACACTTAGGTCTTTGGGTTTAATTATATCTGAAATTTTAATAATGTAAAATTCTTACTTATAAATTTCCTCAGTGATAAATCCGTCATTCTTGCATCGGGTGTTCCACTGGGGCCAATACTTGAACCCCTCTCGTTCTGCGATCAAATTAGCGCACTGAGTGTCGTCCAGTATATCATCATCTAATAACGCTGGAAATTTCAACAATGTAAATCAATTATAGTTCATTTTATACTACTTATTTAGCTTTAATGTATTTAATCTATAAATATAAAGAGGCCATCAATCTGTCCATTTCATTATTATTGACCTCTTCTCGATCCTTGTCAAATTTTTGACCATTCAAACTTATACGATTTGTGATTTGTGTGTCTACCGATTTTGATCAAATTTAACACAGATATAGACTAGACCTAAAATAATATGCAACTGTGCATATATATATACATATGAAAGGTGTGCTACTTGATTAAGGGCTGTTTTTGTTCTCTGTAGTTTTCTCTATCTACGGTTCTCTGGGTGAGTTCATAAATGTTACATTATTTGTAATTAGTTATAAGTTAAGATGTATCTAAGGACCCAAGAGCTCGCGTCTACTTTGGCCAAAGAATAAGTTTGATTATACTAAGAGGTCATGTCGCCAGTCTTTTGGGTACGTTACCATACAAAGACAGTGATGATTTGGGGTCAATTTTTTATTTAAATTAGCCTTTGGAATAGATTAAATTAAAGTTTCTAAATTGCATATTTCATTTACTTTTTTATATCAGAGGGAGGCAAACGAGCAGGCGGGTAACGAGATGTTAAGTGATCACCGCCGCCCATAGACAACAGTTAAATAGTTATGAGAGTGGTAAATAAATAAATATGTGTTTCTAATTTTACTGATACTTCCTTAAGTTTACGCGAATATTAGACATTGAAATGAAACAAATTTAACGGATTTTATCGCGGTTTAATCACTACACACAAGGGAATTTTAATTTTAAAATCCGTTAAATTTGTTTCATTTTAATACTTACTGATAGTTGCTAAAATTTGTACGTTCCATCAAAATATCTATAGATGGGTATTATGTGTCGGATCTATTTTTGGTTTTATTAATAGCCCCTTATAATGTGAATACATATAATAAACAAGAAAAAAAAGCAATTTAGGTGGACTATAAAGTTAAATATTTATAAATTTTAAATTCTCGTATGTATGTATATTGAGGCGAGGACCTTCGCAAAATAAACTATCTTTTATCCAATACGTTGTATTGTATAGTCTCTATTTTCCTTACAGATCATAAATTCCGGGAGTCTATTTTTAAATCTTGTTCTAAGTTATGATTTATATATTTTTGTTTTTGTTATTCAATGGGGTAACGCAAGTGGCGTTACCCCATTGTGGAATTGGTAGGTACTTTTTAGCCGGGTATAATCTGAGGCGGCATATTTAATTAACTTTTTTAGATATTTATTTTATTTATAGTTTTTTTATTTATTTAATTTCGTTTAGTTTATTTTTTTATTATTTTGAGTTTATAATATTATAATTAAGTATAGAGGGTATAATAATTGATTCTGATTGGTATCATGGTCCAACCTATATTACATTTATTTACTTATAGAGACATACAGATTTACCGACAACATACATATCTTAGACACTTGTGTATTCTCGTTAACATTAAAATTAGTTAATAATGTAGTTTAAAATGTAGTAGTATTATTGGTTCAGTATCTATTTATTTAGGACGCAAGTCGAGCCGCTCACCAAGCATAAAAGGCTCTTTTTAGTTCTATTGATTTAAGGGCTGTAAAATTTATAAATTAATATGTTTTAATATTTAGATAAGTTTTATTTTCAATTTGTATATTGAGAATAAAGTTTTATCTTTTATTTATGTAACCTATGATAATGAAATTACCAAGGATATCTAGATGTTAGTATTACTAGTATAGTATTATACTAGCTAATGCCCGCGACTTCGTCCGACCAATGGATACTATAATATCTTATCCGCCCTTTGCTCGGTTACAACAAATTATATCTCTCGGGGACCGTAAATTTTTCCGGGATAAAAAGTAGCCTATCTTTTATTCTAGGTCATAGGCCATCGCTGTGCTAAATTTCATCCAGATCCGTTCGGTAGTTTTTGTGTGATGCGCGTACAAACATACATACTGGCAGACAAAAAATTTAAAACAATCGTTTTGGCTTATATGGGTCCTATAAAGAGCCCTATATATTTTTTCTTAAATATCTCTCATGTACAGACATAGCTCAGTTACAATTTTATTATAAGTATAGATAATCTATACATATAATAAAATTGTAACTGAGCTATGTCTGTACATGGGAGATATATGTATAAGAAAAATATATGTAGAGGCTCTTTATAGGGTCTATAGAAGCAAAACCATGATTTTCAGAATTTTTCTTAGTCTAGTCTGTTTTTTTAGTCTGTTTGCCTGTATGTTTGTACGCACATCACACAAAAACTACCGAAGGGATCTGAATGAAACTTGGCACAGCGATGAACCTATGACCTAGAATAAAAGATAGGCTACGTTATATCCCGGAAAAATGTACGGTTCCCGAGGGATATAGTTTATTGTAACCAAGCTAGGAACACGCGTAATCTACGCGGACGAAGTCGCGGGCATTAGCTAGTATACACACCTCATGCTCGACAAAGTCTAATTATATGTCACGAAATGTAAAATAAATCAAATGACTTGGATTTTTATTCCTAAATCAAACATTTTTTTTCGAACTGGCCACCATAAGCAGAACATAAAAAACCCGGCCAAATGCGAGTCGGACTCGCGCACGATTGGTTCCGTACCATTATCCATAAAAAAAACGATAAAAAGACCATGCTTGCTGTATGGAAGCTCCCCTTAAATATTTATTTCATTTTAATTTAATTATTAATATTTAAAGTTAATTTATAAATACATATTCCATAAGTCTTTCAAGCGTCTAGGTATTTTTTAGGTTGTTGTCATTAATATAGAGCAAAAACATCCCATTTTTATATGGGATGTTTTTGCTCTATATTATTTCTTTATTTTAATTAAATTTTTAAAGTTACTATATAAATACATATTCTGTAAAAAAATCAAGCGTCATCTGTTATCGTTATCAATAACGAGCAATAAAAAATTAAATATTTATTTTATTTTTGATTTTAGTATTTGTTGTCGGCTATATTAGCTTTCACGGTTCATGAGATACAGTCTGGTGACAGACAGACAGCGAAGCCTTAGTAATAGGGTTTCCGTTTTACCTTTCGGGTATAGAACCCAAAAAAAAAAAAACGCGCCATTCTAAAGAAAATTATTATTTTTGTAACGCTTTATTGCCTCGCAAAAAGTAGTCACGCTCTCCTCCGCTGGAGTAAAGGACTATCGTAACCTTGGGTTGATTTAATCCCTCGCTTCATTCGGGAGTCAACATAGAGTCCTTCGCTATGCTTGGATCCAACGGCCGTGACGTAAGCCAGTCCTTTAATCCCTAAGTGCATAATCCCAATTATTTTGGCTAACAGGAATTTACGATCATATGCCATAAATTAGATACTTTTACACTCATATTAATAAAAGTTTAGATGCAAAGCTTTTATGTAAACTTATGTAAAAACGAAGTTTTGAGCACAGCTAGTTATAAAACAACGACTACTAGACTTCAATCAATCAAAACTGCAGAAATAAAGTATCAATTACAAAGTTACACTTAAGATTTTTTGTTTTAAAGATTACACACATTAATTTAGATTTTCTGTTATTACAGAAATCATATACACCGATGGGCCAATTGAGCAAGAAACTTTCTCAAAATCCGTAAGCTCAAGTAGCCAAGCATCTTCTGAGAGTAGCCAATCTTCACAATCATTCCAGTCTTCTCAGGAAAAATCAGAATCATCTTCGAGTGAATCAAGTTCTTCGAGTCAAGAAAGCGAAAGCTTTTCAAGTTCATCATCACAAGAAACTAGCACGTCTAGTTCATTAAGCCAAGTAGAAAGTAAATCATCATCTATTGCATCCGAAAGTTCAAGTGAATCTTCAAATTCAGCTATCAGCCAGGCATCCAGTAGCTCATCATCTTACAGCGGATCATCAAAAAATAGTGAAACTAGCACCAGTAGACAATCATCCAGTGGTTCATCATCTAACAGTGGATCATCAGTCAACAGTGGATCTAGCACTAGCAGCCAGACATCAAGCGGATCATCCAACATTGGATCCAGCACAAGTAGCCAGACATCAAGCGGATCATCGTCTAACAACGAATCTAGCAACAACCAGGCATCTAGCGGAGCATCCAACACTGGTTCCAGCACTAGCAGCCAGACATCAAGCGGATCTTCATCCAATAAAGTATCTAGCACTAACAGCCAGACGTCAAGTGAAGCATCTAACAGTGAATCTAGCAGCGGCCAGGCTTCTAGCGGATCATCATCTAATAACGTATCTAGCAGCAGCCAGACATCAAGCGGATCATCAGAAACTGGATCTAGCACTAGCAGTCAGACATCTAGCGGATCATCATCCAACAGTGGATCTTCTGGCAACAACGTATCAATATTTGAAAGTGACTCAAATAGTTCAGAAGAATCCTCTTCTTCCTCTACTACAAATAATGGAGCTACAATAAGTGAATCACAATCATCAGGGAGCTCATCTTCTTACGTCGATGACAATGGAAAAGTGTCTGAGTCTTCCAGTAATTGGAGCTCAAACACGGCCCCTGGGCAACCTAAGACACAAGATAATTCCAGCTCCCAGTCATACAGTGGCTCTTCAGCCAACAGCGGATCATCATCCAACAGTGGATCTAGCACAAGCAGCCAGACATCCAATAACGATTCTAGCAGTAGCCAGACATCAAGTGGATCATCCAACACTGGATCTAGTACTAGCAACCAGGCATCTAGCGGATCATCCACCACTGGATCTAGCTCTACCAGCCAGACATCAAGCGGATCATCCATCAATGGATCCAGCACTAGCAGCCAGACATCAAGCGGATCTTCATCCAATAAAGAATCAAGCACTAGCAGCCAGACGTCAAGTGAAGCCGCCAACAGTGAATCATCTAACAGTGAATCTAGCAGCAGCCAGGTATCTACTGGATCATCCAACACTGGATCCAGCACAAGCAGCCAGACATCAAGCGGATCATCCAACACTGGATCTAGCACTAGCAGCCAAACATCAAGTGGATCATCCGACACTGGATCCAGTACAACCAGCCAGACATCTAGCGGATCATCATCGAACAACGAATCTATCAACAGTCAGGCATCTAGCGGAGCATCCAACACTGGAACCACCACAAGCAGTCAGACATCAAGCGGATCTTCATCCAATAAAGAATCTAGCACTAGCAGCCAGACATCAAGTGAAGCCTCCAACAGTGAATCATCTAACAGTGAATCATCTAACAGTGAATCTAGCAGCAGCCAGGCATCTAGTGGATCATCCAATACTGGATCAACCACTAGCAGCCAGACATCTAGCGGATCATCATCCAACAACGAATCTAGCAATAGCCAGGCTTCTAGCGGATCATCCAACAGTGGATCCAGCACAAGCAGTCAGACATCAAGCGGATCATCTAACACTGGATCCAGTACAAGTAGCCAGACATCAAGCGGATCATCGTCTAACAACCAATCTAGCAACAACCAAGCATCTAGTGGAGCATCCAACACTGGATCAAGCACAAGTAGCCAGACGTCAAGTGAAGCATCCAACAGTGAATCATCTAACAGTGAATCTAGCAGCAGCCAGGCATCTAGTGGATCATCCAATACTGGATCAAGCACTAGCAGCCAGACATCTAGCGGATCATCATCCAACAACGAATCTAACAATAGCCAGGCTTCTAGCGGATCATCCAACACTGGATCCAGCACAAGCAGCCAGACATCAAGCGGATCATCTAACACTGGATCCAGTACAAGTAGCCAGACATCAAGCGGATCATCGTCTAACAACGAATCTAGCAACAATCAAGCATCTAGTGGAGCATCCAACACTGGATCCAGCACAAGTAGCCAGACGTCAAGTGAAGCATCCAACAGTGAATCATCTAACAGTGAATCTAGCAGCGGCCAGGCTTCTAGCGGATCATCATCTAATAACGTATCTAGCAGCAGCCAGACATCAAGCGGATCATCGGAAACTGGATCTAGCACTAGCAGTCAGACATCTAGCGGATCATCATCCAACAGTGGATCTTCTGGCAACAACGTATCAATATTTGAAAGTGACTCAAATAGTTCAGAAGAATCCTCTTCTTCCTCTACTA
This sequence comes from Cactoblastis cactorum, assembly GCA_020352625.1. Lineage (NCBI taxonomy): Eukaryota > Metazoa > Arthropoda > Insecta > Lepidoptera > Pyralidae > Cactoblastis > Cactoblastis cactorum. Next base: position 87 of record JADGIL010008635.1, on the reverse strand, counting down.
CAAATAATGGAGCTACAATAAGTGAATCACAATCATCAGGAAGCTCATCTTCTTACGTCGATGACAATGGAAAAGTGTCTGAGTCTT
>JADGIL010008614.1:0-12839 GCA_020352625.1 Cactoblastis cactorum | reverse complement strand
CTACTTTTAAAAAGTAAGGTAGTCGATGGTAGCTCTTTCAGAAATAAATAAAAAATATGCTGAGAATAATGAAAGTCGAGTGAAGTGGCGAATCAATTCTACGTAGACTCTTAAGTTTTTAGAACAATCAGGTTCACGTCTGATACAGGAATAATCAAAGGGGATTCTTCTCATAGGCGATGATCTCATAGGTAATCGCAATCCCACCAATAAGCCCACCATTTAGCAAAGTGTGACCTTAGAATCTCGTAAGTGAGACGTGGTACAGCAGAGAGCAGTTGACTCACACAGATGCCGTGGAAGTCTGGTTGATGACTCCGACGCTGATGCGAATGCCATTCCTCAGGAAGATGTGGTGGAAGGCGTATCTGTGCATCAAGCTCCAGTCACGCTTGTGACCTGAAAAATATAATGCTATTGAGTATAAAAGTGGAAACATTAGGTATCTGTTTAAATATATCAGGTACTTAAATTTCATATATGTAAGTACATATTTTTTTAAAACATAAAAGAAACCATAAAAAGCTTATAACAGGTGACTTTTTGCAAAAGCAAAATAAATGATTTACGTGATTATTACTAAGGACGATAATAAGGACAGGAACACGAAATAATTTACATAAATTACTTCCTACATCCTTATTTGTGAATATTGAGACAGTAGAACTTTTTATATACTCTACCAAAGCTGTGATCTCTGAAGGAAGGCACTGTGTACATGAACGATTCGTTGTCAATTTGTATTTTACATTTCATTTCCCCAAACTGTTCGTAGTGGGATTGGTGAGCTCTGAAACAGAAAATAAATATCTCTACATAATAAAATTGTAACTGAGCTGTCTGTACATGGGAGATATTTAAGAAAAAAAATGTAATGGGACTCTTTTTAAAACCTATAGAAGTCAAAACCATTGTTTTTACAATTTTTGACTGTCTGTCTGTATCTGGATGAAATTTGGCACAACTATGACCTAGATTAAAAGATAGGCTATTTTTTATCCCGGAAATATGTACGGTTCTCGAGGGATATAATTTATTGTAACCGAGCAAGGGGCTGACAAGATATTATAGTAAGTATCCATTGATCGGACGAAGTCGCGGACATTAGATAGTATCTAATATAATAACAATACAGCATAACTAACTTTCGCCATAATTAATAGTGAGCTCTTATCCATAAGTAAAAATTATATAACACCTGGAATAACCCATGTCCTCATTTTAGAGTGAAAGAGAGATATAAACAGAAAGAGTTTGATCTTATGATACTCGTAATTACAGACGCCTATCCCTTAAGACTCGAAGGTCACGCTTTACAGAATGGTGGACTTTTTAGTAGAATGGAAATTCACATAATATTGTGAGAGTTTGCTAGCCCAACGCCTATAAAAATACCCCCTTTTTAAACCTGATTGACTTTTACAATCAGTACGAAAAGAGAAGCAGGTGCACATTCTTTCTTTCGCTCCCAGACCAGCATGAAATCATTATGATAGAGGACGTATAAAAAATATTTCTAATTAGATTAATCAAATTATCTGGGTCCTGTGATACTACAAACATTATAAGTATGGGATACTAACTCAACGATACTATATTTTATAATAAATACATATTTCTCCTGTGACCCCCCGGATGTTGCAGATGTCTATGGGCGGCAGTGATAACTGACAATAAGGTGACCCGCCTGCTCGTTTGACCCCCACTGTCATATGAACTTATATGACTTACGTTTTAAGTCTCTCGAAGTACTCTCGGCTCCATTTCTCCCTGGCGATGGATCTGATGACGGCGGGCGCGTACAGGTCCGTGTCATAGTCGAAGTAGCCAGCAGTTGCCGTCCACTCTCCCTCAAATACCACATCGACTAGTTTACTAGGGTCGTTTTGATACCTGCCATCGATATCAGTAACATATATTTTCGTTTTTTACTTGTAAATATTATATCTACCGTAATATTCTACAAAAAACGTCAGAAAAATATAACGTTGCGTTGTGAAGAAATTTATTCGATACAAATAGATAAATAACAAATAAATAAATATTTAGGGACAATTCACACAGATTGAGTTAGCCCCAAAGTAGGTTCAAGACTTGTGTTATGGGATACTAACTCAACGGTACTATATTTTATAATAAATACATATATAGATAAACATTCAAGACCCAGGCAAATCAGAAAAAGGTCATTTTCCTTCATGACCTCACCGGCGATCGAACCCAGGACCGAGTAGGTATTGGTCAAATTCGTTAACCGTTACACCACAGAGATCGTCATATATATTGAGGGTTTCAGTTGGCTAGTTTTATTACTTGTATTTTCGGTTTCAAATATAAAACTTTTAAGTAGGTACTTGCCCCTACTAGGGGCATGTACTTAAAAGTTATTTCTGATATACATATTTAATCGAATATTCGACGTTGGACGATATACTAAGGAATCACTGAGAAATTTATCGAGTTGCTTGCGAAAAGATCTCACACATTCCACCCACCACATTTGTCCCTTATAGGTGACGGTCCACCTCTTCATAGGATCAACAGGTGTCATCCTGATGCCCTCAGCCCCGAACTCGCCAACGGCTGCACCGAAAAGGACGGTGTCCGGGATCTTCTTGCTGCATAGCAGACCTTTACCTGGCAGCTGGAAATTTTCCAATTCTATAAGTATATTCGTTCTTGTTGTAAGTTTCTTAAGTTTTCAGTAACATTTATAGAAACTTTCAAAGCCCGTAACTTTCAAAGTGAGTATCGAAATCATTGTAAATGCATAACTATGGTAACGGATTGCACGGTAATAAGTTGCTCAAAATCTAAATATTTATTCAGAAATTACACGTTACTCCTCCTACGTATATCGTTTTATCAAGGCAATAAGTATGTGTTTAGTAGAAACTTACCCCAATATAGAACAGTCCATTACACATGCCCATCGGTCGTCTCTCACAACCAGAGACGAAGTAGATTCCATCGCCAGCCTCGTTTCTGAATGCAGAGATGAAGAACACGGCATCGAATGCCTGAAAATAGGGTCGACAGTTTTCTTATAGGTTTTACATTCGGATTCGAATAGAGTGATGCAAATAAAATGTACAGTAAATTAATTTATTTTTAACATATTAAAAATATACTAAAACTTGACGAAAACTACTTTCATGATTAAAGTACAATAATTTTGACAATGAGTAGATTTTAATTACTATTTCAGATATAATGATGTTAATATCTAAGATTGATATAACAGCTTCAAAATGTATAGACAAATTAAGTATTCCATATCGTATGATTAACAGAAGTCATAATTTGTGTCGCAAAAAGATTACTCATTATTTTGTAATTTTAAAGAATTCTCGACCTCCACCACTCAATACTGGGTTCGATCCCGGGTCAGGTCATGATGGAAAATTACCTTTTCTGATTGACCTGGGTCTCGGATGTTTATCTATATGTGTATTTATTATAAATATAGTATCGTTGAGTCAGTATCTCATAACACAAATTTTTGAGCATACTTTGGGGCTAACTCAACTGTATAATTTTTCTGTATATATTTTTTTATTATATAATTATATTGCTCACTTTAGCATGTTCACTGAGAGGCTGGGCTCTGTCCAGGTGTGTGGGGTCGGCTATAGCCTTGATCCCTTGCCCTGCTCGCCCGCCCTTACCGGCGTTTTTATTAACATACTGAAACAAGACACATAATGTTAATGTTTCATTATTATTAGGTATCCATTTTAGAAGATAAGTACTTTCTTTTAGTAGTTCGTTTTCATTCCTGTACGTGGAAAATCGACGTACGATAAACAACTAGACAGCCAAAAATTTCCTCGGAAAACACTTCTCATCGCTTATAAATTACATTAAATAAGCAGACTTCAACTAGTCCCTAGTCAAACTAATTTTATTTATAAGGTTTGTGCTTTATTTGAAAAGAAATCGACACCAGATTTTATTCATATAAGTAAACCGTGCCTTCGGCGTAATCGAAAACGTTTGTTTGTTTGGTCGGTAACCTCTTGCTCGTAGTAAACAACCTTATACATACATATGTAGGTAAGTAGTTCTTGCATTCACTCTAATGTTTTTTAAATAGGACTTGCAAATATAAATATAGGCAGGTAACTGTATAATATAATTGTTCAAATGTATGCTGTATTCCAAGAAATATATTCGAAGGTTCTAAAACTAGTTCAACAGTAGGTACCTAGTAGGTGTAACTATAACGATTTTTTAGAGCATAAGTATATTCTAACTAAAAAATCTATATAGGTACGTGAAATCTACGTTAGAATAAATATAAATATAGGTAGAGTCATATTTAGAATAAAAATTCATGTCAGTAAATATCAGCCTATTCGTAAAAACAAAGTAATCGTTTTATAACAATGATAACAATCCTTAGTAGGTTTCTAACTAAATTTAAAAGTTTCGTAATAAATTATTTTACAAATGGGATAAAATAACACCAGTTGTATATAACACAGTATGTTGAGGTATAGTTTAATTCGATTATACATACTATAATTGCGGATAAGAGTCCTCGCGACAGTAAGTTAAAAATTTTCATGAAAAAAGTGATAAATAATATGTAGGTACTCACTTTTCTATAATAATACAAGCAAGCAAACACAACATACTTCAAGTAGTACCACTTTCCAGGTTGAGAATAGGCACCAAAAATAGGTTTCGGTTCCTTGAATTTGTACACATAAATCAATAAAAATAACACCACAACGATAATACAAAGAAATAGTGACATTGTCGCTTGCTACTTACACGTAAACTAAGATAATAAAATATAAGTATTTAGGCAGAAGAGATAAGACGGCACTGGTCGCGACCGTGATAAGTATTTTTACTAATTGCTGTAATTAAATTATCGGACGTGTCGTTAACTAGCAACGGCTTATAAACAGTCTATGGCAAATTAGCCTTTATTATTACATATAGAGGTCCGAACTGTATAAATTTATGTGCAGTGAACCCCAGACTAAATGAAAAATGCGAGAAAAAAATTAAGATTGTTTTTGACCATGAATACGTCTTTAAATATGATACTATAAGGAAACAACTCAAAAGAGGTCATGATAATAAAATCAGAGACAAGTTTGACGATGTAATTTCGAGTATATATCCTCTACATCCAATATTAAATTACCTATACAATTGGATAAAGGAATTCATTACAAGAAGTACAGTGACGCATCGCGCGCGGCGGAAGATATCCCGTTACGTAATCGTAACATAATCGATGGGGAATCGAATCCGTGGCTTCTGTAACGGCCAGGCACATAGGAAGCAACGGAACTTATAAAAACTTGAGCGACAACGGAATTAGCATACATAATATGAGCAATTCATCGCCTCCAATAAATTATAAATCAGCCAACACATAAGAATAAGGCGTACGACAAGAAGAAAGTTTGTGAAACCAAAAAGGAACTTATTTTTCACGGCAAGATATAAGCACTAGAGGGGATAGATAGCGAGTTAGAGGAAGTCTTAAACTGCACTACAACAACCAAGACAGCACCCACGAAAGCAAGATGTGAAAAATACCAGCGAAACTCATCAACGCTCTCCCCGTCAAATAACCCGGCTGTCTCCTGCCCCATACCGGAGCGTGTCACTCCTTTAAAAATTGTGCCCCGTGGTGTATTTAGCGAGACCGTTTCAGGCTTATCCTAGCTGGGTGTGGTACAATAAATGTATAGGGGCATGTTCAATAAATATATAGGGACCTGTTCAATAAATATACATATAGGTACTTCTTCGCTCAATGAATATATACTTAGGGACAATTCACAGTTTGAGTTAGCCCCAAAGTAAGCTCGAGACTTATGTAATGGGATAGTAACTCAACGATACTATATTTTATAATAAATACATAATACAGATAAACGTTCAAGACCCGTCAATCAGAAGGTCATTTCCAAAGGCCTTTTTTTAAAGGCAGACAACGCTTCTGTCACCCCGCGGATGTTGCACGTGTCTATAGGCGGCGGTGATCATTTAACATCACGTGACCCTGCTCGTTTGCCTCCCTCTTACTTAAAAAGAAGAATTGAAATAAAAAGCAAATTAAAAGTCACAAAGTTTATTTCGTAAGTAGTTCTTATTCTAGAACAGCAAATTTTAAAGCCATACGAGCAGCAACGATTACAGCGAAACGCCTTATTACATTACATTGTGTTCACTATACATTAAAATGGTTATATCAAATATACGGGATTGACTCTATTCACTCTTGGAAATATTGTAGTGGTATGAGCCTGCTGCATGACTTTTTAGCCTGCAACATGTTGCAGCAGCATGTTGCAGACTAAAATGTTGCCAAAATGATGATGTTGACAAATGATAAAATGTTGCCGGCCGGCTCGTCCGGGGCAGTACCACACTCCCACAGAAGACCGACGCCTGAATATCGGTTATCAGCCGCCATGCTCCGTCCGGTGAGTGGGAGAGCCGGAGGGCCAACTTCCAAAAGCCGCGGCCAACTTCCAAAAGGGCGGGGGCTTTTTAAGCTTGTGACCCTGCGGGTGTTGCAGTTGTCTATGGGTGGCGGTGATCACTTAACATCACGTGACCAGCTTGCTCGTTTGCCTCACTCTTATATAAAAAAATATTTTAAATAGAAAATTAAATATAGCAAAGATTTTAACTAAACATCCAAGACCCAGGCCAATCAGAAAAAGGTCATTTTCCATCATGACCTGGCCAGGAATCGTACCCGGGACCTTAGTATCGGTCAAGTACGTTAACCGTCACATTACGGAGGTCTTTTTTTATGTCAGAGGGAGGTAAACGAGCAGGCGGGTCACGAGATGTTAAATGATCACCGCCGCCCATAGACAACTACAACACCCGCGGGGTTAAAGAAGCGTCGCCGGCCTATAAAAAAACCGATCCCCTCCCCCCCCATTTGGAGAGAGCGAAGTTGGGCCTCCGGCTCTCCCACACACCGGACGGAGCTTGGCGGCTGATAGCCGCCAAAAATACAATTTAAATGTACAATGTAATAGTACAAACTTACAGTTATAAGATTTTACGACTAATAAATACTTATGTCAAATGTTTTAAGCATAGAGTGTCATAAAGTCAACCCAAGTGTATATTTTTTTAAATTTTAGTTACTACCAGTTGTAAATACTAAAATGTTAAATAATATCAGGAAAAAGATAAATATTACACGATAACTAGGTAAATAATGACATCGAATAAAATATTCTTTTTTTTTATTTTAGCATCCTAATATTATTAACATACATTTTTTGTCATATACTTTCTAATACATTACGAGGATTTACACTAAATTTGTAAGATGTTATTTATTACATTTTAGATTTAATTTTACAGTTTAGTCCCAAAACGTCTCTTTCGCAAAATGTCTCCTAGTCGTAAAAGGTCTCTTTAGCGAAATGCCTCTTTCGCATAATGACTCTTTTGTAGAATACCTCTTTCGCTAAAGGGACTCAAAATATCGATTTTCAAAGCAAAATCAATTAAATTGAAATTTTTATAGTAAACAATGAGATCGCAATTTAAATTTAATATTTATTATAAGCCCTAAAGCGACATTTTGCGAGAGACACAATGACACACTATGTATATTATGTAACATCTTTTTTACCTGTGTACCACAATAAAGATAGTTTGAATTTTATGCGATAGAGGCATTACGAGAAAGTGACCTTTTACGACTAGGGGACATTTTTCGAAAGAGACATTTTGCGACTAAGCCAACTTTACATATAATGTTTAAGTATTAAACAAATTATAACTGAACATACCAAACATAATCAAGGGATGATGTATTCATTAAAAAAAAACTAAAATTGTAATCTGTACAAAAAATTATATTGTAACTAGTTTCTTCCGGTCAATTAAAGAAATCATTGAATCATATAAATCAATCTACAAATTTTAATTGACTCAAAAACAAATAATAATTTTATATCTTTTTAGACAACTATTGCTATACATATAATAATATACATGTTTTAAAAATTTATTAGATTAAGGAATAAAAAGGCAAAATGAGAATAAGGTGACGCATATCGTATGTTCGTCTGTTTGCGCTAATAAATAGCAAGTGGAATTATGGATAAATTTTTTTAAAGCCAAATATATATACAATATTTCTTAGGGTTAATATATATAAATAAGAATGTCTTACTTTTTGAATACCATCTACTGTTAAAACAAAATCAAGACATAATTACTTGTAGATCTCTACAAGTATTAATAAATTAGAAAATTAATCCCCAAAAACTCAAAATTTCACATTTCTTTCTTAAGTTTACGCGAATATTACACATTTGAGGGGGGGACCACCACACCTCAGTCTTCCGTGAAGATGGATGCTGAAAAGTATCCGAAACGTCGGAGCTCAATAAATAGTTACACATAGAGAACTTAAAACAGTATAAAATTCCTTTGTGTGTACTAATTAAACGGCGATAAAATCCGTTAAATTTGTTTCATTTCAATTCACATTTCTTTATTAAATCTCATAAATTTTAATTAAATCTTGTCCCTGATGGTAAGAGGTCACCGCCACGATATTGTACAATGTATACCAGTTGAAAATGCACTGTGAGGATTTCAAGAGGGAATCTTCCGTCTCTTTTATCGAACAAAGAAAAGAAACAAAAAAGTACAAAGAAAATCTACTCAAAAGTAGATTACAGAGGGGTAGTAGAAAACTACCCTGGACGATGCTACTAGCAAAGCAGAATTTAGCAAATTACAATTCATAGCTATAGACATTTTTTTGTAAATCTTCGCTAGTAAATCAAAGATTAAAAGCTGCTCAAACGTAGGTGGTATTCAAAAGTAAACAAAATGTAACATCTATAATCATAATATCATCTATGTCTAGAGTAAAATGCATTTATTAAGAGATTTTTGTAAGCACGAAATCTTTGGTTACGATATCTACTCATTTGCATCCGTGCTTTATGGTCTGAACAGAAATATTGTTTTCTTCTCTATGGTTTTTCTTTTTGGATTTATAGTCTGTACAAGTTTATTTTTTTATTTTGAAATTGCAGATAATCTACAGTGTTTAATTATTAATATTCGTAAACAATTATATATTAGCTTAGTTAAATTGATAAAGCTTTATCGGATCATGTATTTTTAAATATCATTTATAAGCAAGCAACATGAAGAAAATGGTTTATATAATTTCTAATCGTTACTGAATAAAAAACTTCATTTCTTATTTCGACATTCACAATACATTATATAAAAAAAAAAGTCCGAAATATTTTAAGAGGTGTCCGTGCCCGACAAACTGAACAATTTCTCAGACACATGGGTCGAAGTTTCGAAAAACGTTGACTTTCCGTGAACACATAATTGCGCATGTTTTTATAATACCTATTTGGTTATGAAAATGATGTATTTGGTTATGAATGATTCATATTTACCAGTGTAACAACCCCTAAAATATTTCGGACTAATTTTTTTACACCCTATATATGCTTATATGCGTTTTATCATATTTCTGTTCAGATATTCTACTATTGCTATTAATAGTTACGCTATGCACAAAATCGGTCTCCAAAATTGTTATAAACTGATTTCAACGTACAGTCAATCACATAAGTACGCAGGGATAACAAAAACGTTATTCCTCATACCTATAATAAAATTTTAACTGAGCTGTTTGCATATGGGAGATATTTAAGACAAAAATATATAGTGTACTCTATAAAGGGCCTATAGAAGCCAAAAAGATTGTATTGAAAAAATTTGTCTTTGTCTGTCTGTATGTTTGTTCGCGCATCACGTAAAAACTACTGAATGGATTTTGATGCAGTTTTCACAATTGTATTATAGAAGGTCTAACTTAAAATATAGCATAGGTTTCATATTGATACGCTCCTTAGAACCCGAGATATCGACAATAGGAGTTACGCGCGGACAACGTCGCGGGCATAAGCTGGTATTCGAATATTTATATATGAGGGGCCCACGAATATGCTATCAACTTGTCTAATAAAAGCTTACTTACTTGTATAATTTAGTGCGTATTTGTGGGGATAAAACTTGAAGTAGGTATTTTTTTGTCTCTGCGTACTTATAACAAAATAGTACACTCAAAATCTGTACGTTTAGCAACATTAAATAACATTATGGAAAAAAATTGGAGCCGATTTATTTTCAAGCAACTATACCTACTATATTATGTTTATTATACAGACACAGATGGACAATATTCTAATTATTGGTTTAATTTGGTTAAATACGTGGTTATTTATTGTCTACACGGGTCATAGACACCAGTGTAGTAAGGGCAGCACGGTCTTAAAAAAAGAACAAAATGAAAAAAAAAAATTTACTGTTCAAAATAATAACCATCTACAAGGGCCGGAACACACTTGCAACTTTATCATAGCAATACAAGTGTGGACCCGCCATTAAGAACACAATAAATAAAGTTACAAAACATGTACCTCCAAAACATTCGACCATCGAAACCGGGGATTTGAAAACATTACAAGAGAAAATATATTTTATACACCATATTCCATCAGAATACTGAATATACCTTATTTCTGTCATATGTCGACGATGACAAACAAAATAACTTAATACTTCTATGACTTAAATTTTATTTTTGTACATCGTTTTGTGAACTATAATTTTACTCGATTACTTAAAAAAAAGGAACACTTGTGCTCACTAAACAATTACTCGTGTCAAACCATTCTTAAACTAGCGCACCCCATCTTTTATTAGGGTTCCGTGATTTTTAAGTAATCGCCTCATTTATTTCCCGGTTTCTTCTTACACACAACCATCCATCGACAAGTGCCTTCAAAATACAGTCGGAATGCACAGTCCGTAGACAAAAATAATCAAAATAAACACACACACAAAAAAAAAAAGACTCGACGCTTTGTGTCAACGCATTTCGTTAATTCCAATATATTTTCAATAGCTCATTACAATAGAGAAAAACAAAAAAGATCTCGCCCAATCGGGGCGATCTCAAAGATATTTTTCTCTCAATCCATCGCTGGATTACCAACGAGCCCCAGAACGAAATGCACCAACAAAGCCGTCGTTGTATCACAAATAAGAAGACCGCGGCCCTTAATCCGAATCCTAGTTTCTAGAAGCGCCGATGATCGTTAAAATGTACAAGAAGATGTTGACAATGTCCAAGTAGAGATTGAGAGCGGCGAAGATGTATTCTTCAGGGGAGATGCTGTACTTGTGTTTGCCTCCCAGCATCAGCTGCGTGTCGTAAACGAGGTAGAGGGAGAAGATGAGGGCTCCGAGCGACGCGTAAACCAGGGTCACGATCCTGTTACCCGGTATGAAGATGCAGACGATACCTGGAAAAATTTAGGTTTATTGATCATTGAGAATTAAATTGCTGAGATTAAATTGAGAGAGAATTAAATTAGATAACTAAAACACAATAAAACCCGTTTTAAAGTAGAATAATCAAACTTTTATAAATATGTATAAAACCGAAAAACACTCGCTCATCTTAAAATCTCAGACAAGTATTAAATTTTGTATACGGCTTTCTTTTAGCACGTAGGTGCTCGCTAAGACGAGATTATGCAAAATCGGGAATTATTGGACGCGAGCGTAGCCGCGGGAAAAAGCTATTTAAGTATATTTCCGATTTAACAAAAACTTAAATAATACTGATATTTTCTCCCTCTCTAAAATGTCCTTTAGGAACAAGGTAGCCGAAACTTTTATTTTGAATGGTTAGTTATTAGTTATTGTTTGCATGTATCACAATTAATTGTCAATGTTTTCTCTTTAGTAAAAGAAGTTAAGAAAGGATAAAATAATAATAAATATTAATATTTTCTGGTCCTTGTTATTGTTTTATACTGCATAAGTGATAATATTGTTATTTTTAAGAAAAACCTGTTATTGGCTTTATTATTGTAATTAATTTAGTACTTATTATATGTCATGCTGTTGGTTTTTTGAAATAAATAAATAAATTTTGCGTATACTCTTTTCCAACCGTAAATAATAAACGATAACGACATCTATTTTAATATATAATAATTCTTATCGTCATCTTTATAGAAGTGAGGACGTTCCTTTGTTTGATTTTGTTCGGTTCTATGAATCTAGTCCTGTGAAACTAGTTCTTTATCGTCGATCGAAGATCTCGTCTAACAATAGTAATAAGCACTCACCGAAAATCATGAGGATGACCACGGCGCACAGTAGGGCTCCGCCCATCATTGTGAAGTCGTATTTGGTTTGCAGCGCGAACAAAGTCAGGGCGAGACATACGGCTGCCGTTATTCCCACCGCCATGAGTACCTGCATAATTAATATAACATTACTAAGCCTCTTTGCTGGATCTTTTTTAGGTGTAGCAGAACTTTTTAAATTTAATTCCTTTTAGTATCGATATCATAAGTGTTAGAGGACGGCGAATAATGAATAATTAAAGATACTTTTTCAAATTTTGACAAATACACTGTTGCAAAAATTGTATGACAAGAGTGTTACCGGCCTTTTAAGAAGGTATGGGATAGTTTTTTTTATGTTAGAGGGAGGCATACAAGCAGGCGGGTCACGTGATGTTAAGTGATCACCACCATAGACAACTTCAACACCGGCGGGATCACAGAAGCGTTGCAGGCCTATAAAAAAAGCCCCATCCTCCCCAAATGGGGAGGGTTTTTGGAGGGAGGGAAGTTGGGCCTCCGGCTGTCCCACTCACCGGACGGAGTATGGCGGCTGATAAGCCGTCATTCAGGCGTCGATCTTCTGTGGGAGTGTGGTACTGCCCCGGACGAGTCGGCCCATTCATGCTGCAGGCTAAAAAAGCATGCAGC
>JADGIL010008609.1:0-17785 GCA_020352625.1 Cactoblastis cactorum | reverse complement strand
GAATGGAGATTCCAATATAGTGACAGTTTTAAACCTTTAACCTTAATTAACTTTTACAATATGCGGGGAAAGAAAAGCAAAATGTAATATTTATGTTCAAGACATATTAAACCCAACCCAAAAATCATTTCTTATTTAATTTTAATATCTTTGTCTGAGGTACGACGGATGTCGTGTTCCAATTATATTGAAATGGAGTCAAGTAGCTGCGGTATGATGTCGGAAATGAAATGCTTTAAGTATTATTCGAGTCATCAATTTTGTTGGGAACTCACATTTCAAGGATTTTTGCTTGAAGGGTTTCTGAAGGAGTGATGAACGAACGAATCGCAGACGCTGGGCGGTTGACAGGGGCGAAGTTCCTTTGACTTTTTTATAAATTTCGAATATGATTTTGAACATGTATATTTATATTTTTAACTTCACATCATGAAATAATGTGAAGTTAAAAAGCTGTGTGCCCGAGACTAGCGTAGAATAAACCGGCGGTTTAGCCGTGAAATCGGAAGAGACATGTTTTTATATATAAACTTTTACCCTCCATATTAGTATATTGTGGGTAGATTTTTGAAACAAGTAGCCTATATTTGAACGCGGGGTTTTAACTATATGCATAACAAATTTCATTTAAATAGGTCCAGCGGTTTAGCTATGAAAGCGGAACAGACAGACTTTCGCGCATTTATAATATTGGTATGGAGGATATAAACTTATAAGGTTTAATTCATTTATGTTGTTTTTAACATTTTTATTAAACTAGAACTCCGAGATCAAATAAAGTAATACCAAACATTAACATACTTAATAATAGAATACTTACTTAAGTAAAAGAAACCTTATTTGAGTGAACTAATTATTTCTCACAAGTTATTCCCTCTATAAGTCTGAGATTTACCACAGTGATTTATATGGATGTTTTATATCACTCAAATTAACGGTCTTAAAAAAAGAAAATTAAACTCTTATTAAGCTGCACTGCGCTTAATGTCAGTAATAGTTCTCAAACATGTGATGTTTCAAACGAATAAATCTATTAATATTGTTCCAAACTTTGCAGTAATATTACATAAGATCAGTTGGTAGAAAAAACAAACACTCTGAACTAAAACAGTTAAAAACATTGGTCACTCCTGTTATTATTTATAATCTTTTCAGAATACGACAAAATGTCACAAATAATATATCGCAAATCGCGTTTTAAACATTTCAATTTGTTAGCCACTAGATGGTGTGAAACTAAGTCAAATAAACATTTCTTTGATGATTAATTAAATAATGGTGGGTGTTTTAATTGGCTTTAAACAGTAGTAATTGAACCGGACACAGGGGTAAACAGGAGCGTGGCTCGGACCTCTGTCCATGTCACGAGATTTATTTAAAAAGTTTTCGACTCCGACACAGAGGAATTCCTTAACTAGGAAAAACATTGTCGAGCGTTGAATAATTAAAACGCAAAGAATTTAATGAGATTTGTCTTAGACAGAATTTTTAGTAAATTTATATTTGATAATCATCACTATTTGCCTATATTAGACCACTTTTGCTTATAGGGTTCCCCTTTTACGCCATTCTCTACGGAACTTGTTCAAATCTACGTTAAAAGTTAAAAGCTCTAAAGAAGTCGAGAATATGAAAATAGTCTTTAGCTCCCTGACTAAACTTTTACTCAGTGAATTGTATAAATATCTACTTACTTAACAATTATTTTATAGATCGTTGAAACTAATCAATTGTATTGTATTTTTTGTGCCGATTAAACATTCCCGATTAGTTAAGCTATTTGTAATTACTTATTGTGTAGTCGTGAATAACGAGTCTGTATTACCAGTAACGAAATCTCAAGACTTTTGGATAAAATGAGTATTGTTTTCTTAATAGACGAAGTCTCTATTTAATAATTTTGCAGTCCGGCTCTTGGCTTTGTCTCTCCCTCAAGAACTCTTTCCTGGCGTGTATTCTTCTATGTATGATAAATAACTAGTGTTTATTCCAAACTACTAGTTTATCCCAGGCAATAGCGGGAGGTCTAAATATTATCTGTAGTAGAGCGCGGGCAAGGGTTGTCGCAAGGGTCATTACTGGCGGGAAATAGGCACTTTTCCCCTCGTTAGTAACACGACGTGCCCAGCCCGAGTGGAGGCGTCGACCTTGATAAATGCACTGTTATTACAGATAGGTACGGATATTGTCCTATTTTCACTCACATTTAGATCACCGTCTGTTGTTTATAAATTACATTTAAATTTGGGAATAAAGTTTTATCATTTATTTTGCTCCGACGTTTGTACACAACCGCACTTTAAAAAATAATTAGTTAATTTTAAGGGCGGGCCAATCGACTAATGAATCATCATAACCATATATTCAATTAGTCGATTGATCTCGCTGGCACAGTTTCGAATGGTGAATAAAGAGCCAAAATTTCTAAGTACATGTGTATTTTCATATTTACTGAAATAATCTATACATAAAATACAATTGTAACTGAGCTATGTCTGTACATGGGAGATATTTAAGAAAAAAATATAAAGGGGCTCTTTATAGGGCCTATTGTTTTTAGAATTTTTGTCTGAACAGCGATGGACTATAATCTAGAATACAAGATAGGCTACTTATTATCCCGAAAAAATGTACGGTTCCCGAGGGATATACATATGTAATTTATTGTAACCTAGCAATAATGTATTGCAATTATCGTAAAATCTACGCGGACGAAGTCGCGGCCATTAGCTAGTGAATAATAAATAAAATCTGATTTTATTTAGCAATGATTTATAAGTACAATCATAATTAAATTAAATTACCTCAAGTCCCTTTTCAAATCGGTAGTCTTGTTGCCAAATTAACACCGTTTTTATTTAACTCTAGATCCTCAAATATTTGGCGACACTGCCAAGCTTTTCTAACCGCAGGCTGTTAAAACAAACCGGCAATCGCTCCTCCAATATTTGCAATAAGCCATTCAGATATTCAAATCCTTATTCAAAGAGGTCATTTTATGCACTGCTTTTATTAACACTTTCAATGAATATCACTTTTAATTTTCCTTGCACTTATCAAAGTGCAACGAAAATTATAACATTTTTTTAATAAAATAACATTTTTAATAACATTTTTTTAATATAACATTTTATTAACATTCATTAGCATCAGCTAGTGAATGTTTTCGTACATGTGTATGTACTTATACACATACTTTAAAAGAAAAATCAGTATTGTATTTGTAATTACGTGGTAAATGTAGTGCCTCACCGCTACTTAAGAGGTCCCGGATATGATCCCCGGTCGGTTCATGATTGAAAATTAACTTTTTATGATTAGCCTGAGTTATGGAAATTTATCTATATGGTGATAGCATATAGTACTGTTTATTATTGTATCCCATAATTCAAGTCCCGAACTTTGGGGCTGACTCAATTTTTGTAATTTGTTCCAATATATTTATTTTTAATTGCTTGACTCATTTCACCGCAGCAGAAAAACAGAACATATTTATAAAGTTTTCTTTCATCTTTATGATCGTGTACATTGTTGTAAAATAGTACGGTATCATATATATTTATTCGTCTCTAGTATGTCAAAATCTTAAAAATACAGATTATTCTTTAATCCATGTTTTCTCACACAATAAGAAGATTGGTGTCTCGGTGCAAACACTGACAAAACTCAAGTAAAGTCTGCATTCCAGCGGTTCAAACCAGTTTGACCAAATTTCAACATGGCGCGCGCAGGAACTTTTCAATTGACATTTGTGTAGTCACTTTATGCCACTTATACTCTTCGTCCCATAAATCTTTTTAAAAAAACAAGCTTTTGTTAAAATTGCATTTAGTTACTATCTACGAGGACAGTGTTTCCGCAATATTTATTTTATGTAAATAAGAATCAAAGTGAACCATTTTTTGCTTAAGAACTTGAAGGGTGACTATCACGTTTTATAAAAATTTCATTTCGATCAAATATTCATAAAAACAATATAAATTGTGTTTGAAATTAGTAATAAACTGTGTCGTCTCAAAAAAATGTTCGAAAATTAATACTTAAAATTTGGAAACTGCTATTGTGAAATACTGTACACTACCATACGTAGTAGTACATGGCAGATTTTACTTTCTATCTAGTTTTATAAAAATAAGTAATCAAATAAAATTAAACTAAGATGTGTCCAAAATTAAACTAAGTCAACGTCTACCAGTTAACCGCTGCTAAAAGAGAAGACGATGAATTTCTCAATCAATTTCAATTATTATTAATAATGGATTTATACAATCTTCACATATTTATGAAGCTATACTTAATCAAATAATAAACGAACAAAGTCTCCACTTAATTATGTTAACTCCATTTTGCTGTAAGCTCCGCGTCCAAACAATGCGGCGTGCGACCTTCACCTCGATCGCAGGTGAACTCGCTGCGGACGCAATATGGCGGCTGTTTCAAATGCGTATGAGTCGGTGCTTCTTGGAAGATTTGAATATTCGTGAAATTTTAATAAAGTAATTTGGAAAAAAAAACATATTCAAAATTTTTTTTATTCAATTAGGCCAAATATTAGCGCTTTTGAATCGACAGTTTGCTATTTTTTTATTAATTGCAAAGTTACTAATTACCAGCTGGAGACATATTTAAAGATTTTCGTGAGATTAATTTGAAGATCATTTAAATTAAGTTCATACTTTTGTTCATTAATGATCAAATTTTTGCATACAAGTAAATTATTATGCTTCTGAATGTACACGTAGAAGAGATTCATTTTACTTTCCATATGAAAGATGGTACAAAATTATTTAAATATCTCCTGAGAATATTATTTCAGCTCAAAACAATGAGGCTCCAAAAGTATAGTACGTACAATACGCACTGGAATATGATCGTATAATTACGAGTCCGTCCGCATATCAAATTGTTACCACAATGATTAGCGGTTAGTACAAAAGGTCGAAATGATTCAGAATTTCCAATACTATTAATTTAGTAATCCATATATTTATTAGTGTAATGGATTATTTGATTCCATTTGAATTGAGCCAACAAATTAATTCACGATTGACTGCAAATAGTCCAAATTAAATTATGGCCAAATGAACATGTCCTAAGGGATGTATGACTAATAACATTACTGACAGCTTCAGTGATTAACTGCCATGTAATTTGTATAATAAACACGCTGTATATGAAGTATACAATGTTATTAATAGATTATACTAGGATTGTCTGATTAGTTATATCGCAATGGAAAGCGCAATGATATATATATATAAAAATATGGAGTTGGAGAATGAGTGATTTACGGGGATCTTGAGAAATATGTTGGAAGTTTAAAATATTCAACTAAACATTCCCTTATCTCAGCCGACGATGATGTAAGGAGAAATACATAGTTAATAACGTCAAATGAGGGTAACGTTAAGTAACGTGAAATGAGGGTATTTAAACTACCTACGTGGTGTAATAGTAAACTTGCCTGACTACTCGGAGATTCCGTGTTCGATCCCTGGTCAGACCATAATGGCAAATGATTTTTTTTTCTGACTGGCCTGTGTCTTGGATGTTTATCGATATGTGTATTTGTTATAAAATGTAGTATCGTTAAGTTAGTATCCCATAACACAAGTACTTTGGGGCTAACTCAATTTATGTGGTTTATCCTTATTTATGTATTTAAATACTTGAAGCATAAGTATTTTTAATAATATTCTTATAGATGGTTTTAACTTTTATAGATTTATTATAAAACAATGAACATATACTGTAAGAAACGTTACATATTAGTTTTAAACGATGAGACATTAAAAATAAAGCACATCTTCAAGTTCACACCGTCAGTTAACACATACAAGACGTCGCTATTAACCGCGTTAAAAATAATATTGTTTTCACGTAGCAGCTGTTTCTGAGATCAGCGTGAGACAGTGTGACAGCCTAACTCGACCGTGACTGATATCGATTACTGCGAAGGAATTTAAAGCGTCCGTCTGGTTCCAGTTTCTTGTATTTTAGGGTTCCGTACCCAAAGGGTATAAACGGGACCCTATTACTAAGGCTGCTGTCCGTCCGTCAACAGGCCCATCTGTCAACAGGCTGATTTCATGAATCGTGATAGCTAGACAAATGATGTGTTTCTGTTATCACTATACGTATAATGAAAAATACTAAATAGAAAATATTTTGAATATTTATTTTATTGCTTTTTTAGTATTTTGGGAACCACAAATAACGTATTTCTTTGCAATTATCAAAAAATAATACATGGAACCCTTCGTACGTGAGATCAACTCACACTTAGTCCGTTTTTTCCATGATACTCTTTGGACAGCATTTAAAGTTTGTTGTTTTAGGAACAGTTGATGTTGACTTTAGATTTTCTTTGAAAATTCTGATACTCCATGGTAAATGGTTGGCATTGTGTGTCAAGGATATGATATGCGTATCGTTATTTAACTTGGTGACAGCATCAAAACTTAATGATACCTTTAGAAGTCTCAAAGAAAAGAGTATAAGAGATATGTAAGTTAAAGTGACGTTCAGAAGGGCTCTTCATAAATACAATTTAAAAGCCTCCATGGCGTGTTGTTAAAATCTTTGCCCTCGAAATAAGAGGGCCCTAGTTCGAACCCCAGTCAGGTCATGATGGAAAAATATATGTTTTATGATTATCCCAGATTTTAAATGTAAAATTCCACTATGGTAATTATGATGAAATGAACATAAAAACAAAATATTTTTTTTTTCTTAGATCCATATATTATGATGTTTTACGATAACTGAGGTAAAATTATGCTATTAAATCATAAAATTAGCAAATTATAAAGCAACTAAACCATGATGTCATTGAAAAAAATGAATAACGAGAAGCATTAGCAGTAGATGAGTGAGAGAGACGAGTGGCCACGACTGACAGCATTATGTCAACACGTGCCAGGTAAATGGTCGGAGAGCTTGTATTGTCTTAGTTAATATTTACTTTTCTCATTTCTGCATTTACAAGCAGTCAATCTTCGAAGACTGGTTCTACGCAATTGTGGACTCTCGATGTTTATTTTGTATATAATGTAAATCCCTGTTGAACGCTGGGAAAAATCAAGTTTTACAATGTTCATGTTGGCTAATTAAGTGGGATTCTCGATACATACAAGTAGGTACATGTTGTGAACAAATTTTATGAATTATAAACGTTTCAAAAAGTTAAACCTTAGCCTAAAATAGTCCCCCATACATATCAATTTGTTTTTAAAATACTTTGTAGACGGCATACGCCACAATTCGGTGTTAATGTAGCTATTAGAAAAGTTTTATTTTTACTCACGAATTTATGTAAATCTGTATTTTTTAAACAGAAGCAATTTAACATTAAAATAATAAGAAGCGTCGTATTCTTATATTTACTGTGATTTTTTGTCATTTATCAATGAGATAAGTAGCATTTGGCAGGTAGATGTCTTGTGTCAGAGGGCGTCATGGTAGAATGCTCTGCGATCCCATGGCGCCCTCCCAATGGCCGGACGGAAGCGCTGGGGGGTTTTAGNNTGGCGCACTCGGCGCCAGGAGTCCCACAGTACCCTGGGTGGAGACCCAGGGTCCCCGTAACTGGGTTTCCTATCCATGAAAAAAAAAAAAAAAAAGGTAGATGTCTTATGTTTAAGAAGTAATTTTAACTTTTAAACATTCATTCATAAATCATAGTGTCATGTTTTGTAAACACTTTTCAGTCATCAATTTGTGTTTTTAAATTGACCGTCTCGAGTTTTCAATTTAATTCGCCCTGCTCTCGTTCCTGTGTGAATATCGATATAAATAGTAGTAATGTCATTCCTGGGTGAAGTAGTTCTATTGGTGGTGATTTTTGAAACTAACCAGTAGTTTTGCAAAGTACTCCCTAAACACAAAGTTAATACATTTCCTGTTTATAAGTGTAGGTATGACGTTATTTTTGTTATTAGTGTTTTGTTATAATATTGAATAAATAACTTTTCACATTTTCAAAAATTGAGCTTTTACATAATTATAATATGTACTTTATCCATATAGATTCTTAAATTGACTTGAAATCTTATAATAGACAAATTAATTTAGACGTTTAATGCAGATTTTAGCTCCAGACTATGCCCAAAGCAGACAAACCAAGCATGAAATTATGTGTCGGCCTGACTGATCTTCCTAAAGGTTCAGGTTTAATTAAGCACCAATTAGTGACATTCTGATACAGCGCCTCCATATTACCTTAATTTGTGGAAGAGGTGAAACCTTAACTTAGTTCGTAACATGATTAAGCATATTCGAGTAATCCTTTATATTAAGTACCAATGTGTCTTTTCATAATTCCCGATCTCGTGGGAATTTTACAAAATCCCGTCTTAGTAAGTACCTACGCTCTAAAAAACCCCATGCATTTGAGACCCCTGGCACTTGAATTTCTGAGATTCCCTGACGGCTGACTCATTCAGTAACCTTTCTGTTTTAAATATAGATTTATATGATAAAATAAATACTTTTAAATGCGAATATTCCACAAGACGAAGCAGAAACTTGTAGTATCTTTGAGGAAACTATTCGGTAAAAACTGAACGCAATATTTGTACTCCCTACATTGAAATCGCATTAGCACCACGAAATATGGAATATAGGTTAACCTTCTTGTTATTGAGTTTTATATTCTGGACTCTGTTTTATTTCGGAACTCTTAAGGGCGGCTGATGTAGTCCCTAAGGGAAATGGTGTCAGTGTTAAACTAAGCTCCATTTCGAATACCCTGAATGTAAACAAGATGTAAATTTTAAAGCAGGTGGTATGCGTGTATTAAAGCTAAGGACTCCTTGCGTGTTTTACGCATCGCTTTTTTTGTCTACATTACAAATACTCTGCCTTTTTAAATATTCCACGGCACAAGCGCTATTATTTTCCACGTTACGTAAACAATGCTGAGTGAGTTTATTAAAATAGTTTTTAGCTGCGCCCGATATTCGAGTTATTTTGTTAAAATAAAGAATTATGATCAATAAAGTTGTTTTATTATTTTCATTTTACACAGTATTCTTAAAAAATGCTATATTTAAATTAAAACTATGAAAAAATTAACATTTACTTTAAAAAATCTGAATCAATTTAAGGATAATTAAAATTTGAAATCCGAAATAATTCACAGCGCCAAATATTACCTTGGCACCAGAAGTCACCAAATGTACAAATGTGAATGATATTTCATACATAAACCACTGGGTGACACGTAAATTACACGGAACGAAGTTCCGGTTCGCTTATTTTTACATGGATTTTCATGATGAGTACGGTCTCTAGTGTGCCATCAGGGCAGGGTGAATGTAACGATTAAAATTTCAAAGACTGCTTGTGTATGCTTGCAGACCGAAATAGAGTTCCCTCAGATTGCCGCCGTAGGTTCCAAACTGTGGATTCCCGCAAATGTATACCCTAAAGTTAACGCGATAAAGGTCATGTGCCGAGACGGCAATTTGACGTGCTTACCATACAGGAAACGAGGGGTGCTCTGTATGTTTGCGTCGTGTTGCAAGATTTGAATCGCGTATTGTGCATTTGTCTGCTTGATATAGAACTAAGATGATGTCACGTCCATGATGTATGTGATTGAATAAAGAGGTTAAATGGGCCGTATAATGGAGGACAGTGTTTGACTTTCCTTTCTAGGTACACGTAATGCTGCTAAAGTACATATTACGTAAGTTTTCCTGTTCACTCAAACACTTAAGTAGAAGGAAATGACTAGATCGTCAAAAACAAATGAGTACTTATTTAAAACTTTCTAAATTATTAATAATCCTAAGAAAGAAAATGAGTAATTTTTATTTATTTATTAAGTTTAATGCGATAGTCACTGCATAAAACATAAAACTTCGCTTGTTATTTGTACTAAGTGTACGTATGTATACCTCATTACATATAATTGAAAAATATATCAACCACGCAGTCTCAATAATTTTCACGGTCGAAACAAGTGCCAACTCTAGTACGAGTCAACTTTATGATTGATCTGTTTGTTTCGTGGAACTTCACATTGATATTCTAAACATTTTTATGTTATTTAAAAGTCTTAACTATGATTCCTGGCATAATGTGACGCCACCGTCGGTCGCTATCGCATAATCTGAGCCACGTAATGGCGCGTGAGCAGTCTTCTCACCATTGCCGTCACTGCTGTCACCGCGCGCCGACGGACGTCCGCCTGCGCCTCATGGACCTTTAGGGTTGTACGAGAAACTAGAGGCAAGTTCAAGTTACAGTACAGACAGATAGGATCAAGTTACAGTATCTAGAATTTATACTTTTGAAAACATTATTAAAATGTTATGTTTAATGGATATCAGAAGTGGGATCGATCTCACTTGTGATTAAGTCCGAATAATCTGGATAGAGAAAAACTAGGTGAAATTGTCTAAATTAAATGGAGTAATCACTTGTCTGGTGTTCGCAATGGTATCGCCAACTAGGAATTATATAATCCAGATTTATGATTATATATTTCAATCATACCTAGACCAGAATCGACTGCGTGTATCTCATCACTATTCCACCAATGCCATTGAAGTCATTTGAGAGGCGGATGTCCGCTACGCTCCGTCATCCCTTATTCATCGGCAGGGATGTTACAGTAAAGATATTTTCCGATTGTCATACATTAATTATTATAAAAAGGAAAAAGTTGTAGGATTATGGGACAAACTCAAAAACTACAGACTTGATTTACATGATACTTTCTTGCACCATATTTTATATAATTTGCAATTTAGGAGTGACGTAGTCTATTTTCGGTGCAAGTTTAGATTGGAACGGAAGCAAAAATATGATTAATTATCATATAACCTAAAAATGTACTTTGTGAAATAAAAACTTTATCTCTTTAGTAAAAAAATACAAAACAGTACTCTTACCTTAGTTTATCTTTGCATCAATGAACTGTAGGAATAAAGGTGAATACTGCATTAGTAAATGCAATATTTTTTAGTTCACCTTTATAAACAAACTACTTTAATAATGCATATTTCAGTAGTTTATTTAAATGACATGAATAATAAAACGTTTGTGTTGTGTCAGCCCTGAAATTACCCTCCATTCCCCTTCTCCCCGCACAATAACCGCGTCGGTTTTGTTTCGTCAAATTGTACATTTTCGTCACAACGTCACCATTTGTTTCATTGAATAAACGTTGCTAGAGATAAGACAAAATTAATTTGCTACGCAATCCATCGAATGTGCCTCACATAGTATTTATTTTGGATTAATTGAAGTTTGACAGTATCACGTCTTTATCTGTTACGGGATAGACTGAGCTAAAAGTCGGAACTTTTATCTGAATAAAAATACTATATTTAAAATACTAATTTATGGTTAACACTATATGTATTGTGAAGAACATTCATAAGCGGAGTATAAATAGATAATTTATAATTTTCATAATTACTAAGCGCTTCTTTCAAAAATATATAGTCATTGTTTATATTTAACCTGTAATATTGAGAATACGTAAAGGTCAACGTGAAGAAAAAACAAGGAACTTCTTTTGTAATTAGCGAATAAGCAGACAAAAAATAAAAGAAGGTTTTCAAATATGGCGTAAAACGAAGCACGGATTTTAATGATCTCCCAATTGGCCCGGAATCTGGCACCTGACTAATTAGCCGCCTAATTCTAATTTTATTATCTCTGTATTAAGCAATCTGCTCATTCACTTGGTAATTTAATTTCGTTATTATTATTATTTTTTGCTTCTCTGGTACACTTGGAATTTTTTTGTCGTTGTGAATTTTTTTGGGTTTTAGTTTTATTGTTTGTTCTAACGTGTTTTACGTTAGATTAATAAAATATATGTAACTACTAATACATACATATACTTACTATTACTACTTTCTTGCCGATTTTAGGGAAATAATTCTAATGTAGTAATTTAAAGATAGCAAAAGTTTCGCCCTAGGATTTTGCTCCCGTATAAGATAGTGATATAACTCATCTAGATAATTATCGTTTTTTTCAATAATTGTCTAGATGAGTTACTCTTGCTTTTTCACATTAGATAAACTGTATAAGATTCAACTTCATGAATATAATAAACTTAAAAACAGGCAGACAGTGTAGTGTCTAGTAACATTGTTACCTGAGCAATATTTATGAAAATTGACAAATCCTAACTACATAATATTATAAATAGAAAAGTGTGTTTGTCCGTCTTTCATGTCAAAACGAAGCAACAGATTAGTGAGATTTAATATGTGGAGATAGTTGAAGGGCTTGAGAGTGACATAGGCTACTTCCCCCCTCCCCGCGCGTTGCGAGCGATATTAATTATAAAAACGTATGTAAATACGCCAGGCTTCCAGAGAATATATGCTTATAAATAAACAAGAATCTCTTAAGCTTAAGTAAACCTAGATGAGTTCCCAAAATGTAAAGCGGCGGGGCGTGACAGCCGCTGGTCAGCGGTGTTAATAGCGCAACCGGGTCGTCTGGCCCAAGGGTTTCTGGTCTAAGTCATAAGCGACGCTTTTTGAACCTTTGTATGTATGGACTCTTCTCGGAAACAATATTTTTTACTTCTTAAATTTAAAGCTTTTGAATATTTTAAGTCTTACATAAATAGCATTAGCCGTTTGAAAGAGTAATTTGTTTGGTTTCCCTAGAAATACAGACAGACCCAGAAGTCGGAAGCTAAATAAAATATCATTTACTTAAGTGCATCGTCCAAACTGGTGCTTGCTGCCACATTGTATGAAAGGCCATTGTAAGCAGAGTTTGATGTTTTTCTATCGTATTTTAAGACAACGATTCTGTTTTCAAGTTTTTTTAAAAAGTACTTATACTAACTTATAATTCGAAAACAGTTAATCAGGTAGGTATTTGTATTAAATAAATCTTTGTCGGAAAAGGGCATGTGTGCTCCCCGCTAAAGCATAACACTTAGCAGCAAGTTATTCTCGCCCATCGACTGCTTATCAACCGGCGACACGCGGCCGAGGATTTGACGCGGAGATGTGCGTCTATTATGCCGACCCTACAGATAGATAAACAATTTTCTGATACCAAGAGCAATTGCTGAACTTCTGCGAAAGTATTTTCTAAATGACATGACAGTATGAAGCTGGTCTGGGAGCGAAAGAAAAACGTAGAATGTGCCAGCTGCTACTCTTCCCGCGCCGATTGTATAAGTCAATCAATGAAAAGGACTTGAAATAGGAATTCTTATAGGCGATGGGCTAGCAATATGCCACTATTTCTGCATCGCTATTTTACCAATAAGCCTAATATTTTGCTAAGCCTTGGCCTAAGTCTGGCCTTCGAGTCTCGCGACTCTTGGTTTTCTCTACCCCGAAAGGGATAAAGACGTAATACTGTATCTGTATGACAGAAAAAAGCAAAATAAACAAAAGATACATACCTTCCAATTAAAGCCATACAATAATTAAGTATTTATTTAATATTTATATTTTAGCTACATTGCTTTGTTGAAGTAAGTACATATGTCTATTATGCTGACTCTACACCGATAGATAAATGATTTCACTGTACCAATTAAATTTAGAACGTCACCTACGAAAGTATCTACCAAATGACGGAAAAAGTAACAAAATAAAAATAACTTCTATTTTATTTATCGATGTATTCTTTTTTATATTTGTATCGACCCCATATACCGATATTTTCGGATACGCCTCCTTGGAAGTGTCTCGCAAATTGCATGTTAGATGTTTAACATTCAAACTTTGGTAAATTATATGCTTTGGCAAAACTGTTATTTTCATGCATTCCAATTCATGTATAATATTAAACTACTGCAATGTAATAACAATAAATCGCGTAAGCGTCCGATATACATATGTATTTTACCGCAAAAAAGCATATACAATTTTACAATCATTATCACTCTAATATAGTGTAGATGATTAAAAAAGAAAATGATCCAAAAAAAGTAATGTTGTGTGAAAAAAGAAATTGAAATGGTGGCCGACCATACCATGTTTGACTAAAACAGTAAAATATTTTTGTTTAAATTTCAGACGAATATGTCATATTACTCGTGAATTTTTGAATTGAATACTGAATCTGTACATGATAAGAAGAAAAAAGATGAAGAAGAAAATATCACAAAGAATAACTATTATCATAAGAATTCTCTAAAATAATCTTATGATATGCATACCGTATAAAACATTGCTGTGTGCCAAGAAGATAGTCATCAAAAGATACGCGTTATTGGCAACACGAATGGCTACTTTTCCTCAAGTTATGCTAATGAAAGGAATAAACTTGTTTACATATTAATAAAACGTAGAATTTGCTACAGTTACATATTTCACAAGGTAAATATATTATAGGAAAATTTAAGTTGTCTAAACTGATTTGTTAACTAAGGAGTTTTATGTCATAACTACAGGTATACGACATATTACTTTTTTCGACTTCGACGTTTGCAAAATCATCGCTTATCGTGGCTAAGCTATGAAGCCATTTAATTTGGTACCTAATTTATCTGGAATTAGGGGTAGACAATTTAAAATATATACTTTAATTTTAAAATCAAAATGTATCATTGAAATTTGTATGATAAACATAGTTTATGATGTCACCATTTTTTTTGTCAAATTAGGCACTTAATTTAAAAAAAAAATACTTTATTCATATACACAATAAACATAATTATGAACAATAAGAATGATTTATTTTGCGGACATTCATTTCTATCCTTAGAATTTATCTTTCAACCAAGTCTAAACCCGTATTCCCTCTGGATCATCCTATAACGTAGCTAGTTACTAGTATATTACACTTTATAATTCAAAGTGTGCAGAAGGCTTAAAGAGATTATTAGGTTGGGAAAGCGCGTGGTAAATCTATACGTTGGTGACACAACATGGGTAAATGAGGAACATTATCTTCTTTACACACGCGTAGGCTCACTGATTTACAAAATGTCACCACGTCTTCATACTTATCACGCTATATTATACGGATAGTACGAGTATAACAACAGTTTAATGCCTATTATTAGAGGGTTGGCGACTTAAAGTTGTAAACGTAAATTGTTGTTACTATACTTATAGTTAAACTTGTATGAATGTTGTAACTGATACTTGTAATATGAAAAATAGAAATATTTCATTAATTAGTAACAAATCTAATGCTGTGATTATATTTAAAGATTTCATATAACGTCTTTATCGCTTACTGGGTAGACAAAGCAAGGAGCCGTGAGACTCGAATGCTAAACCTAGTTACATAATGTATTTATTGGTAAAATGTTTTTTTTTTTATGTCAGAGGGAGGCAAACGAACAGGCGGGTCACGAGATGTTAAGTGATCACCGCCGCCCATAGACAGCTGCAACACCGGCGGGGTTACAGAAGCGTTGCCTGCCTATAAAAAACCCAAATGGGGAGGGCGGAGGTTTTTTATAGAAAGTTAGGCCTCCGGCTCTCCCACTCACCGGACGGAGCATGGCGGCTGATAGCCGCCATTCAGGCGTCGGTCTTCTGTGGAAGTGTAGTACTTCCCCGGAAGAGCCGGCCCATTCATACTGCAGGCTAACAAAGCAAGCAGCAGGCTCCACACCACTACAAGTAGTGGCTCCATACCTCTACAAAGTAGTGGCTTCATACCACATAAGCTTAGATAGAATGACAGGTTTCTAGCATATCGCTTGTGAAAAGTCCCTTTTCCCTCGACCGAATTTTACAATCTGTGCGTGCGGGAAAATTGGAGCTGGCGTATTCTATGTTTTTTTCGCTCCCAGTTCTGCATGGCAACGGTGGCAATGCTTCTTGATATGGACATAGAATGGTTAAAAATAGAAAATTTATATTTTCTTAAGAAGTATATAAAATGCTTCTTCTTCTTTCTTTTATAATCGATAATAATAATTTCATTGCTCACAGTGGGTCGCCGCTTTTAATAAATGTAATTGGGTATATTCCTAAATAATATTAGGAAGAGGTAAGATTGATATAGTTAAAAATAAAAAACGAACTCCCAATGGCAAGTTCGTACTAGTTTCGCTGCACTTGGCTGAATTATGAAGTTTGTTGAAGATTGAAAACTGTAAGTTGTAACAATGGGGAACATTTCATCCCCGCTCACCTTCGTTTCTTTCCACGTAATAGGCTACTTTTCTCAATCCCTTTGGGAAATCTCCTTGAAAATATTTGGATCCGCACAGTTTTATTCGATTTGAATTATGTGACGTGAGATATTGTAATTACGTAATTATTTGTGCGATTTTAGAATATTATGTTTTTTTTTTATTTTTAATAATATCTTTTTTAACGTGCCAGTGTTTTGACAAAAATATTTTTTTTTCTGTCAACTTTTTCTAAAATTATTATGATTTTTTTTTATAATTTGCAAACTACTTCAAACATGACGAAGTTTTCTACATTCACTATAGTAATTAACAATGTTTGAATGAATTAATTTATTATACTCTTATTATCATATTTTCTTTAATTGCAGGTAAATGTCTTAAAAGTGGTGACAGAAGCTCTTTCAGAGTGAGTAATCGTTTCTCCAATCAATTAATCATCTCAAAGGCAATCGACTGTCGAGACAAAACCGCTGAATTCTCGCATACAAAACGAAGATCCATAATTCATTTTGAACCTAATATGAACCTCAATCTATTATCTCTTAAACGATTTCGCACTGAATGAATATTCATTTAAGAGTAATACCAGCCCAAAATGGCATTACGTGAAAAAAAAATACGCTTTTTTCTTGGTTCGAGGAAACTCATTTAAATTTTTGATTGTGTAGGAAGGTTGGGGGAGGGCCCAAATAGCAGCGTAATCGAAAGGTCAATATTTTTTTTTCGTAGACTTTCCAATTGTCTAATTTATCGAAATTTTTTAAGTGTTTTAAGAGGACCGTTGTAAAGTCATAAAGCACTTATGTAAATTATTTCGTACGCGTGTGTCTGTGCTTTGATCTACTAGTCATCGTTTTCGTGTCTAAATTATGGTATTTTACCAACTGTAACATACAAAACTTGAGTGAGTTAAAGAAAGTGGAGAATATATGCGTTTAAATTACAATAGACATAAGAAGTGTATGCTGAAAACTTTTTATACCCAAAGCACACTTTACATCTGACAAGACTGCCACGTCAGTAGTCGGAAGACGAATGATCGTATTTCGCAAAAAGGTCTGTTTTGTGTCATTAGTGCGGGTAGATTGTAACGAGCAAAACTTTGTATGGACACGACCATAGATATTATAGTAATAGATGACATGATGCCTATTGTTAGGCAAAATGGCATTGCGTTTTTAGTTGATAAGGAGCTGCCTATATTTTGTATAAATATCAATACCTAAATAACACATATGCTGGAGCGAAAGAAAAACGTGGAATGTACCATTCTTCTTTAATTAAGAAAAAGATCTTAAAATAGCGTTTTTCTCATACATGGGTCACCAATAAAACTTACCATGTAGCTATGTCTGGCATTCAAATTTTAAGACTTCTTGCAATAGATGAAAACGTGATACTGTATATGTAGTAACTATAATAAGAAGTATTTTTATCTACATAATACTTTAAACGATAAAAGTTATATTAAAATTAAAGTCAAAGTAAGTTCGTTTAACTAAACACTACAATAATAATGTTCATTTGCTAAAATATTTAATATTTTTACATGTGAGCAATGTGTTATGTATGTATCTCCTTTACATAATCACGGGCTTGGTGACCCGGACTTTTGAGAGGCTTGCGTGGGGACATAGGTCCAACATGTAGAGGCCCTTTGGAGAGTTTTGATGTAATGGATTTCTC
>JADGIL010008594.1:3215-15343 GCA_020352625.1 Cactoblastis cactorum | reverse complement strand
GCGGCGGTGATTACTTAGCATCTCGTGACCCGCCTGCTTGTTTGCCCACTGTTTAAAAAAGCAGTGTTTTGTAGAGGACACTTTTAGCGGGATTGTGAGTCTATTTAACAACATTCTTACTTTCTGCCTTTGGAGGAGTTTTCTTTTATTTCACCGACGTCAATGGTTTGCCAGCATTTTTTCAATACGTAGGTAGGGTGTATATAGCTTTCATCAAGATAAACGATGTTCTTCCTTAGCTGTTTGGGTAGATTCCGATTATTTATTATTTTACTCAGGTATTCTTCACGTTTAGCAGCAATATTCAGTTTCTCTATCAAAACGAGTCTGTCCGATTGAGATTTTTTGTACTTAAAACCCAAACTATGTATAACTTTCCGCAACGTTTCACGGCTCCCAGTAAATCCGATGTCTTCTTTCAACACCAACAAGAGGTTCCGTAGAGTCGGTGCCTGGAAATAAATATATAATCATATAGAGGGACAAGGGATTTTGATGCGGTTTTTTATTGATAGGGTCATTTACTAGGAAGGTTTTTAAACCCGTGTGAAGCCGGGGCGGGGCGCTATTTTATTATAAAGACCAAAACATTTAACTTACAACCATATTAGCAGTGTAAAAGATCTGAACATATTGTCTGATTGCACATAAATTAAAGTTGTTCATATCTCTTTTAGGTCTCCCCACTTTATGCTTTCCTGGTGTGGAAAATACTCCTTTGTTTCTTTGACCTTCTAGAACAATTCTTCTGACGGTACTGACGGATTTCCCTAAGAAAATATGATACATAATTATTCAACATTCAAACTTTTCTCCACAATCTTTGTGCATACATATAAACAAATAGAATATAGTATAGAGGGATATAATTTATTGTAACCGAGCGAGGGGCTGACGAAATATTATAGTACCTCTCCATTGGTCGTACGAAGTCGCGGGCATTAGCTGGTATGGTAATAAAAATGATTGATGCATTTTGTAAACATAACCTTAATTTCAAAATATAACGTTGTATGGTCTAAGAACATAACCGATCTATGATGGGTTTATGTATGCAATACAAATCGAAATGATTGTATCATATTATCACCAAAGAAAATAACAATTTACCTGTCATTTCAGCTGTTCTTTGATAAACATTATCGAGATCGCACAAAATAGTTTTGGCTTCACTTTCAGCCAAACAATTTAAGTATACATTAAAAACAATCTCCCTAGCGGAGCGACGTATAATACTCATTTTAAAGACAGTTGAGCACTTTTATGTAACACGAATTAAAATCTACAGGACTGAAATAAATATTAAGTATTACAAGCAAAGCAAACTACAGTTTGTTGTAACGTAATTCAAAATTCTTGATATTTCTTAGCAGTGTTGCCGCTGACCATATATTGGTTTGCCGTTCACAATGGGAAATATTGCCGTTTTTCAATAAAAAATGCCGTACATGGCATGTTTAATGCCCGAATGAGCTTTTTAGCTGACCACCAAACGACCTTTTTATTTTGCTTGTTTAATGTCCAAATTACATTTTTTATAGGTTATACATGTTTAATGACCGAATGAGCTTTTTTTTAGGTGATCTGACCACCAAATGGCTTTTTCTTTCAGATTTTATAATGGCGGGTTTTTAGTTTTCGCTATCATGATACGGTTTTGTTGTGTTTTTTTGTGGTGCCGTGATTACCGTATTTTTGCGTACGGTAATGCGCACCCGGTAATATGCCGTACAATCTCGTTTTTGAGCCGTATGATACGGCAATTGCCGTACGTTTGGTAACACTGTTTCTAAGGGATGGCAGTACGTATTTACATGACTAGGTTTTAATACTACGTTTCTGTTTGCAATCTGCTTTAAAGTATTTTTGGACTTGGACGGCGGAACTGCGAAATGCTAAACCTCTTCGAATTTATATAGGAAATTAAGATTTATTCCTAACAGTATAAGGAACATAATCATGTGTTCAAAAAACCCTTCTAGTAATTTATTTTGACAAAGTAATTTAAGCTTTGTTACTGTAACAATTGAGGTTATTTTCTCATAAATTAGTCTAAGTAAAAGTATTTTCGCTGAATGCGTCGTGATCGACTCAGTGAAGATCCGACTGAAAATTATTTTTAAACAAAATGAGTAAATAACCCAAATTGTTTAGCAACAAAGCTTAAAGTCGTTTTGGCAAAAAATACTTGAAAGGTTTTGAGGTTGAATATAAGATTATGTTCCGGTTATGATGTTAGCAATACATTTTAATTTCCTATGTAAATTCGAACAAGTTTCTTAGTTTCTTATGAGTATTAAAGTATGAGTATGAGGCGCAGGACACGCGTCCTACTAAAATACTTGGAAGCAATTTGCAAGTAATAACGACTAAGACCTGGTTTACGTACTTGTAAACATAAACCTGGTATTAACACCTGGTCGCGTAAATACATACAACCCTATGCTTGTCATAGATAAATAATAATATATGTACATACGTACTTTATAGTATATCTTTATGCTGTCGTGTCGTGCTGGGCTTCTGGCTGCGTACAAAGTGTACGTCGAAAATATTTAAAAAAAATTAATTTAGAATTGCTTTCGAGAGTTTGTAAAAACAATGGCATTTCGTGTAAAATTTAATAACGGTCAGGAATGTCCTATAATTGGCTTGGGCACATGGAAGGTAAGTTTTTACTCGACTGCGGCGGAAGGAGGGTTATGTTTTTCGGGCGTATGTATGTATGTAGATTTCTATGTTCCCTCCTAGGGCCTAAACGGCTTGAAGGATTTAAACATATGAGGTGTCATTGGATTCGTCATGACAGTGCTAGTGACACTGGGTACATAAAAAATGCAAAGTTAATCGAATTTTAAACCATATTATTAGTGAATTTAATAACACCGGCTCTCTATACAGAACTAATAAAATTTATCACTAATTATTGATTAGATTATTATACTATTTGTAGATAACCGAGTGATACCGCATAAAACCGGTCAAGTGCGAGTCGGACTCGTACACCAATGGTTCCGTACCATTTTCTAAGAAAATCGACAAAATAATCACGTTTGTTGTATGGGAGCCCCTTAGATATTTAAAAAAATTTTATTTACTTATTAATATTTAAAGTTAATTTATAAATATTCCATGAATATTTCAATCGTCTACTTATTGCCGTTATATATAGAGCAAAATTAAGAAAAATAATCACATTTGTTGTTTTAACATTCTAAGTTTTTCTTTCGTTTCCAGAACAACATGCAAGTAGTATCTATTTATACCTCTATGGAAGTAGTAGTTTTCTTTGTGGCTAGCTTTTAATACAATCAAGGTTAAATCAATTGTGTTAAGTGTTTATTGATCCTTATGACAAGGCCTCAGGTGGTACAGAATACAGGTTTCAATCGATTTGGTTTATTTATTTGTGCCGCCACTTCTTCCCCATTTGCGCTTTGGAAGTGGCGGTGAAATTAATTTTAAGTAAATTATTGACGTCAATCATTGCGAAAACAAATCAAAAAGGACAAAATGACGTTTCAAAAGTGCTGGATTCTGGTCTATTTGAATGAAAATATTTTGATTTTGTCTCACAGTCGAAGCCCGGTGAGGTGACGCAGGCAGTCAAGGACGCCATAGATATTGGCTACAGACACATCGACTGCGCCCACGTTTATGGAAACGAGAAGGAAGTGGGGGAGGCCATCGCCGCCAAAATCAAGGAGGGAGTGGTCAAAAGGTATATAACAGCCGCCGACGTACGATAAACAACTAGACTGCCAATCCCTTTTTTTGACTTTTTTTGTGGTATTGAGCCACTACTTTGTAGTTGTGTGGAGCCTGTTGCATGCTTTTTAGCCTGCAGCATGAATGGGCCGGCTCGTCCGGGGCAGCACCACACTCCCATAGAAGACCGACGCTTGAATGGCGGCTATTGGCCGCCATGCTTCGTCCGGTGAGTGGGGGAGCCGGAGGACCAATTTCCCGCCCTCCCCATCTGGGGATGGCTGTTTAAAGGCCGGCAACGCTTCTGTGACCCCGCGGGTGTTGCAGTTGTCTATGGGCATCGGTGCTCACTTAATATCACGTGACCCGCCTGCTCGTTTGCTTCTCTCTTTCATTAAAAAAAAAAAACTAATTTTGTGTGACTTGTTTCAACTGAATTTATGTGACTTGTCCCAAATCAATC
Source organism: Cactoblastis cactorum (assembly GCA_020352625.1). NCBI lineage: Eukaryota > Metazoa > Arthropoda > Insecta > Lepidoptera > Pyralidae > Cactoblastis > Cactoblastis cactorum. The sequence goes on along the minus strand of JADGIL010008594.1, from coordinate 11,172 downwards.
TGTGTGACTTTTCCCTATATATGTTTTTTATTTATGCTGTTCCACGCCCCAGGGAGGACCTATTCATCACGTCGAAGCTCTGGAACACGTACCACCGGCCGGACCTGGTGCCCGGCGCGCTGCGCACCACGCTGAAGGACCTGCAGCTGGAATACGTGGACCTGTATCTGATACACTGGCCGCAGGCTTACAAGGTTAGTATTGTTGTAATTTTAATATATTTATTTGACATTTAATTTAATTCTTTTTATTATGATATTACAATGTATTACCCATGATTATAAACTGACGTCTCTGACGAGAATGCTGCAACGGAGTTTGTTCCGCCACTTTTTCTTTGGAAGTGGTGGTAGAATTATTTTATTTATTTGTATTATAACATGGCTTTCCGGGCCCATAACCTGTTACAATGAAACACTGAGATTCAACCTGTTACCATGATCAGTTACAATGAATTTATTTAGGACTAGCTTTTGCCTGCGGCTTCGTCTGCATAAATTCTTCAACCGAGCCCACAACTCTTAAAAGGTCGGCAACACTCTTGTCACACTTTTGGTTTTGACAATTGTCAATGGTGATCACTTACCATCAGGTGACCCATAGGCTCAATTGCCAGCCTATGTCATAAAACCAGAATTTTCTTCTTGTCTTCCCGCAGGAAGGGCCCGAGAACTTCCCAACGGACGAAAACGGCAAGATCCAGTTCTCGGACGTGGATTATCTGGACACGTGGCGCGCTCTGGAGCCGCTCGCTCAGCAGGGGCTCGCGCGGAGCATCGGCGTCTCCAACTTCAACTCGCGGCAGCTGCAGCGCCTGCTGGACGCCGCCACCGTCAAGCCCGTTACGAACCAGGTGAGGCTCTGCCGTATCGTCACATGGGCGGACGTAACGCTGTGTGTGAATAGACAGACAGACAGACAGCGAAGTCTTAGAAGTAGGGTTCTGTTTTACCATTTGGTAATATTTGTTTTTTAAATTTAATTACCTAGATTTTGTCAATTTTGGGGGGGGGGGGGAGGGACTAAAAGTAGTCTATGCCACTCTTTAGCCGTTCAACTATCTGCTCATAAAAATATATGCTCACTGAACCATTGCTCAGTTTTGAAATGAAAAACGGACAAACATACTTTCACATTTATAACTTTAATATGGATATAGATTGTGAAATTGTTTATATAAGTCGTGGCTGTAGATTAATTGTTTCCTATGCGTAAAACTTTGATGATTCAAAGAAGAAATGACTGTCGCAGGTGGAATGCCACCCGTACTTCAACCAGGCGCGGCTGAAGGCTTTCTGCGAGGCGCGCGGGGTCAAGATCACGGCGTACTCGCCGCTGGGGTCCCCCGACCGGCCCTGGGCCCAGCCCGGCGACCCGCAGCTGCTGCAGGACCCCAAGCTCAAGGCCATCGCTGACCGCATCGGCAAGAATGTCGCACAAGTGGTGCTTAGGTGAGTTAACTTTACACGACCTCCGGTGAATGCTTAACGTGTTTGACCGCTCAAGAGATCCCGGGTTTTTTCATGTCAGAGTGAGGCACACGAGCAGGCGGATCACGCGATGTTAAGTAATCACCGCCGCCCATAGACAACTGCAACACCCGCGGGGTTACAGAAGCGTTGCCGGCCTTTAAGGGATTTATACGCTCTTATTATTTACATTGCGTTCACAGAAAGAGATTTGTAAATGACTTTTCTGTTGTAATTATTTTTATTCGATAACTAACAAATATTTATTTTTTATTTTATTTTTGTGAATCGACAGATACCAAGTCGAGCGCGGCAACATAGTGCTGCCGAAGTCCGTGAACAAGGAACGCATCGCGAGCAACTTCCAGATATTCGACTTCAAGCTCTCCGCGGAGGACATGGCGCTGCTGGACAGCTTTGACCGCAAAGACGGCCGGCTAGTGCCTATGACGGCGTAAGTGTTTATAGCATAATAATATTCTAAAATTTTGAACTCGTCCCCTCAGGGGTTGAGATTGGGGATGGGTAACCTTTGAGCCTATGATTGTGTGTGTTGTATAGATTAATAATATAATTAAAATTTTAACTCATCCCTTCAGGGGTTAAGTTTGGGGATGAGTGGATCTTGTGCATGTGCATGTATTTTACAAGCTTTGAAAATTAAATAATTGATGGCATAATCCCTCGGGGGTTTAGATTGAGATGATCTTTAGGGGTTAGAAATGACTTTGGGATGTGTGGAAAACAGACAATTTATGTAAACTTATTCGAAGTATTGTTGTAAGTGATGGTAAAATTATTCTGGCTCCATTTTCAACCCCTGAATCCTATTTTTTTTTTTCAACATATTAGTTTTATAAATATTGCTGAGCATGGCCTTCAACTCTCAAAATTCTTGACTCTGTCTATCCCGTAAGGAATAAAGATTTGTTGAATAAATTTAAAAATTTTGTTACAGCTCCCTCGGCCACAAATACCACCCATTTGAGAACGACGAGTTCTGAACCAACACGCTGAGATTATCGTTAAGAGATTCACATATTTTTAAATAAACAATGTTTACCAAATTGCTGTCTCATCATTCGATTTCTAAAAAAAAATTGAATTCTTCTGTAAAAAACAGAATAGAGACATTAGGACTTTTTACGACTGAGAGACATTTTGCGAAACAGACATTTTGCGTCTGAGTCCTCGAGAGTATGTTCGTTAGTACCTACTTCTAACAAACATTAAAATTTAAAGAATCCCAGACACAATATAACAAAACACGTCAACTAACCTCTCTTTTGCATGGGGAGTTAAAACATAGCTAAGAACTCTCGATTAAGTCTCCTTTCCAAAGAATAATTATCCAAATCGGTCCATCCGTTTGGGAGCTATGACGATAAAGACAGAATGACACAGATACACGCGTCAAACCTATAAAACCCCTCTTTTTACGTCAGGGGTTAAAACAATAAAATAAATGTTTAAGAAGGGCCCCTGTATAACTTTATTTTATTTGCCGGTTATATAAATAATAGTCGGAATCACAGATCACTAAAACATATACAGATGTGTTATAGCGACCCGACTTGTGCGAACAGATCCAGTTCTATTTTGACTAGATATCGGTTCCCGCTGACAGTTGTAATTTACTACGAGTCTGCATCATATCTCTCGGTTTTTTTTTATAAAAAAGCAGACTTGTTCAGTGGTTTTTTGCAAAAATACAAGCAGCAATATGTGTGTGAAAGTTTGGCGAAAAAGGTTCCCGTACAAGACTCGTAAGATGGCCATCTCCTTGTTTTTATGATCTGTGGTTCCGACCAATCATTTCTAGAAGTAGGCCAAGCAATTAAAAATATCCAAACGCTATATAAATGAATATTTTTGCCAAAACATCCCTATTTATACAGGTCCTTTTTTTTCAATTTTCTCTACATAGTATGAAAAAGGTCGCTTTCCACTGTCTGTTCCTTAGCTGATGCTTAGATCTTTGAAACTACGTAACAGATTTTGATGTGGTTTTTTCCTTATAGTTATGGTAATACACAAGAAAGCTTTTCAAACCCGCGGGAAGCTGGGGCGGGTCGCTAGTTAAAAAAGAAAAACACAAAACAACAATTTGGTTACTCTTATATTTCACGAATGTGTCTACAAATTCAAAATTCAATACGTACGACATTACATGCCCTTTATTCAGTCACCCTTCATATTATAATATAAATAGAAATGGTACATTATTTACAAAAATATACAAAAGTCAGGCGCTCTGATATTTTGATACTTAAAAACAAGACAATAAGATGCATTTTTGTTTTTTACATTTACTATATTAATACTAGCTGACTCTGGCCCACTTTGTTGAGTATTCAGTAAAATCATACTTTTATCCACGTTCTTAGGTTTCAGTTCTTTGAAGATGAATTTCTTGACTCGATTCTTTTCGACCCCTTTTTACCCTTAAAGAAACAAAATTTGGAAAAACCCTGATACACGCCTTTGATTATTTTTGTTAAAGAGCATTCATGTCAAATTTTAATCCGATCGGTAAGTTTTATTTTTTTTCTATACAAACTTAGGTACCCCTTTTCACCCCTTCAGGGGTTGTTGATTGTAAAATCCTTTCTTATCTGAGCACTACGTGATAACATAATATTGCCGTCCAAATTTCAAGTTTATAGCTTCTGTGGTTTGGGCTGGGCGGTGATGAGTCAAGTTACCCTTGTTCATTTATAAGTATATATAGATCATAAAAGTTCGTAATTTTGATGGTTTGTTCGTTTTTAAGGGCTACTCTTCGGAAATACTGAACCGATCATGAACATTCTTTTTCAACACTATTTAGGAGGCTATATTTAACACCCAACAAAGTGGGAATGAGTCGTATATAAAAAAGTATAGGCCGAAAATAATTCAATAATTTCCTAAAAAGTAAAAGAAACACCTTTTAAGAAAATCCAAGTTGAATTTTACAACTCATTTCGAGGTTTAGTCTCTTGCTCAATGCGAAAATAACTCGTCCATTAGATATTAAATATTAAATTCTGAACTTAGCACTATAGATAACAACAACGAATAATTTAAATAGCCAAGGGTTTCTTTCGTACTTGAATACCCCTAAATAGAAAAAAAATCCCATTGCTTAAGAAATAAATGACCATAAACTAGGAGCTGAGTATTGATATTGGTATTAATCTTGTATACCCATTGTCACATCACTGGCTTTTTTCTCTTGTCTATGGTACTGTCGGTGTAGTGACTACATTTCAAATGCCTTTAGGCTCCTTCTATCATTTCTTATTCTATGGTATATACCAACTCGACGATACTCTATAATTTTTGATTTTGTTCGGCCATTGTGGATTCTTTATTGTTCATCTAAGCCCATAATGATAAAATTAACATACGCCACGATACTTCTTAGATTTGACAAAACATTGTGCATCCAATTGTCTTGTTTCCACAATAAATACTCGCAACCAAATCATATCACAACACATTGTCTATGGAACTATGTCACTGTTCCAAAATACGCGTTCTAAACTAGTATTTTTTAATAGACCGTCACATAAATCTCCGTATAATTCCCTGTTACCACCTGATACGCGAATCTTCCTCAATATCACATGTTATTCAATACTAGTTCCGAGTCACTGTTATTTTGTACGCGACATTATCACATTCACTGGGTGTGTGCACACAAATCACTAGTACCAGATACGCGTTCCGATCCAGTCACTGTTACGCCGTACGCGTATCGTTTATTCGCCTTTTAATCTCTTGCTAAACTCTTCTTGTTGCAACTCTTTCCACTCCTTCTTCGCCTTCATACGTTTCAGCTGGCCGTCCCTGCAACAAGATTTTTTTACGATTTTGAAAACTTATTAACCGACTTTAAAAAAGGTTCTCTAATTGACCTATACATATGTATGTATGTTTAAACCGATTATGATTTAGTTTCCAGAAGACTGTTTATTATACTAAGTAGAGGATTTTGGAATTTTAACCGATTTAAAAAAATAAAGTTTATTGAAAGCGGTTCCTAAAGGGCTTGAAACAAGAATTCTCAAAGTCGATGGGCATGCTGCCGGCTTAGCAAAACGGTGGGATTTTGCTTAGACTGCAGCATGAATGGACCAGCTCGTCCAGGGCAGTACCACACTCCCACAGAAGACAGACGCCTGAATGGCGGCTATCAGCCGCTGTGCTCCGTCCGGTGAGTGGGAGAGCCGGAGGCCCAACTTTTATAAGCCGCTTCTGTGACCCCGCGGGTGTTTCAGTTGTATATGGGCGGCGGTGATCACTTAACATCACGTGACCCGCCTGAAGTCGGTTAATTAGACCTTCACAAGCACTTTTTCACGTCACTAATTAATAAACTTTTAAATCTCAATCAACCTATAGACTACCATCATTTCATCATCAGTCTGCCTCCCTCTAACATAAAAAAACTCACCACTGCAAGTCAACGAGCCCCCCACGGCGGGCGATGACCGCCTTCACTCGGTTGGCGAAATCCACCGCCGACTCCGTGGGCTCACGGTGCATCGCCGGCAAGTACCTGCGGCGATAAGCGAAACGAGCTTATACTCCCACGGCTCACTCGCAAAACGTCTCGTTCTCAGAGCGGATTCGTAAAATGGCGCGACAATGTATTAACATTGAAGATACTAAAGGGAAAATATGGGGGATATTTATAGGGTCAATAGAAGATAAAATAATGTTTATTAAGAATTTTTGTCTGTCTGTTTGTAAACTGCACTGTTCGATGCAGTTTTCACAGTTGTATCATATAGAGTAAGTTCAAACATAGCGTTGGTTGCATCTTGATACGCCGCTTAGAACCCGAAATATTGACCATAGTAGTTACGCGGGCGATGTCGCGGGCATATGCTAGTTAATAATAAAATACTCTACTTGTCTGGGACTTAAATAAAATCTAATTTTTTTCCAATGTATCCAATTTGAAGGTAGACAACGCTCGTAATGCAACCCCAATGTTGCATGCGTCCATAGGCTGTGGTAACCACTTTCCATCATATACGCCGCTTGTTCACCTGTTTGGTCGTAAAAACACCCCGCCATGGATTGATTTTCTCTTCTATATGTCAGTTAACACGCGTCGCGCCCACGGCTCTGTCCGCCCCGTAGGACTCACCAGACGTCGCAGACGATGGCCCAAGATGACATCATGTTGAGCAGGTAATGCAGCATCCCGTACCGAGAGCTGTTCCAGAAAGCGTCGCCGAAACGCGGATCGTATCTGGAATGATTTGAACAACTATACTATACTAAAAATATAAAGAGGTAAAGTAACTAACTTTGTTTGTTCGTTTGTAAGGGCTGTAGATGAAACTTTATAAAAAAAAAAATTCACGGAAGATGACATTCTGCTTAGAAGAAGAGCATTTAAATTTTTTTACCCAATTGATTGCAACTAAGTACATATATGACACCACCGCAAAGCGCATCTTGTTGCCTCGTATCGTTCTGCGAAAGAGGTCATTTTGCGTGAGTTGACATTTTGCGAAAGTTGTAATTTTGCGTAAGTTGTCATTTTGAGAAAGTAGGTATTGTGTGTAAGTTGACGTCTTGCAAAATTTGACATTTTACGTAAGTTGTCATTTTGCGTATGTTGACATTTTGCGAAAGTTGTTATTTTGCGAAAGTAGGCATTTTACGAAAGTGGCATTTTGCGAAAGTTGTCATTTTGCGTATGTTGACATTTTGCCGACTCCACTCACTTGATCGCCACCGGGTATATAGTGCCGCCGACTTCAAAGCTCCCCTTCTTGAACTGCATCACTGACGTGTTGTTGATGCACGTACCCTCGGGGAAGATCAGTATGGGGGGGTTGTTGGGGTCCGCTATGTGTAGCGCCAGTCTGTCAAGAAAAAAACTTATGTATAATAATACTGTACCCGAGCTCGTATGTCTGTACATGGGAGATATGTAGCGTGTCTTTATACGGCCTACAGAAGACGAAGAAAATAAGTATTTTAGATTTTTTATCCGTCTGTATGTTTGTACGCGTTATTTGTGCATCACGCAGAAACTGCTGGAAGGAATTTGATACAGTTTTGACAGTTGCATCGTAGAAGGATTATTTTACTTAAAATATCCTTCTAATGCCAGATATCGACAACAGAAGTCGCAAGCTAGTTTTTGAGAAATCAACACCTTTGCAAACAAACAAACACGTTTTCACATTTATAATATTACTAGCTGTTACCCGCGACTTCGTCCGCGTTAATCTAGGTTATCTCGCGGTACCGGTANNAGACTTGTGCTTGTAAGTTGAAGCGATCAAAACATACGTGATTTATGTCGCAAATTTTGGTTTTTCACATATCAAGAAATACGGAACATATGGCGAAGACAAAGGAAAAATTTCTGAAATTGGCGAATTTCGCGTATCTCGATATAATAGTAAAAAATCATAACAAACTTACATTTGTAGTTCGTTTCATACACCCGCTATATAAGTTTGTCAACTTTATTA
>JADGIL010008591.1:0-25313 GCA_020352625.1 Cactoblastis cactorum | reverse complement strand
GGCCGGCAACACTTCTGTAACCCTTGCGGGTGTTGCAGTTGTCTAAGGGCGGTGGTGATCACTTAACATCTCATGACCCGCCTGCTTGTTTGCCTCCCTCTTACATAAAAAAAATCTCACCTATAAGAATATGATTTCTGCAATTATTAATTAAGCTCTATTAAATAGTTAGCTGAGCTGGTGATATTCCTCGCTACTTGTACTGATTTAATAATATTTTCAACAGGCTAAATCAAGAAATTAAGGGTGGTGCCTGGTGTCCCAAGCCGCAGATCACGACTGAGTCAACGGAATGGCTGGAGATCGATCTGCACTCGGTGCACGTGATCACCGGCGTGGGCACCCAGGGTCGATTCGGGAACGGCCTGGGGGCGGAGTACGCGGAGGCCTACGTTCTGGAGTACTTCAGGCCTAAACTAGGGAAATGGGTGCGGTACAGCTCCATTGATGGACAGGAAGTAAGATTTACAATTTCTTTTGTCTATTGCATATTGTGGTGGAAAAAACTACAAATAACTACATATTTTGCAGAATCTTGAGAGTAGCAATCGTTTTTGCGTTTTACATGCCCTCCTTTTTACAATTTTCTATGTTAGGCCAATGTCCCCATGAAAGCCTTGAAGCCAATAAACACGAAAGTTTATGATACAAAGTTTCAGGAGGTTCAGTTTAAGCGCAGAATAATATATTTAATGAAAATATGTACCGAGAAAAAAAAGAAGCCTATGGCCAGCAGGGGGCTGACGTGGGCTGAATATGATGATAAAACTGACTCCAAAGAATGTGAAGGCATATGTACTTGCATATATAATCATCGTTCAACAAATAATCTACCGTCATCTTGCTTAGATAATATTCTTGCGTCGCATATTCAGGAATTGTTATGCCTATTAATTAATAGCAATTAATTACTCACTGCTACCGTAGTTAATTTTGACGTCAGCCCTTTGACCGTCAGCTTGTGAATTCACTACTTGCTGAAAATCAATATTATTTACTTTGAAACTGGAATTTCTCTATTGGAATTTAAATATTGCAGTAGAAATGTTTTCAAGCTTAAAATATTTTTTTACATTTTCCATACTTAAATGTTTTTTGAAGTATTGTAAATAGAAGTTTTTATTTTTTTTAGTTAATAACAGGTTTAAAAACAAATTTTATAATTGCCACCCAACGTTAATTGTAAAACGTGTTATTGTTATATAATTTTTATTGTAAACTTACCAAAGTGTTTCATCACTTAATTTTTGTAATGCTAACATAAAAATTTATTAATAAATGAGGTAAAACTAATGACATTCATAACAGGGCTTGTTGTATATCAAATTGATTTATGTTATGGGGAAGTGTCAGGGATGGAATTAAGGTCTACGTCATACTAATGACCAATCGAAGTTGGCGCTCCGTTTGCCGTCCCCGTATGTACTTAGGTCCAGCTACCCTTAACTTTGTTGTGTAAATGTTTTTAGCGTGTGTGTATGAAACATTGTTTTCGCTAATGAATAATTCAGGCGCGTTTCTTTTTCTATATTTGATATGCTTTTTATAGAAATTTAATAATTAATATAAAAACTTTAATATGTTTAATGATTTATTGTACCTGAATCTTTTTAATTAATAATACACTTACGATTTTACACGGCCTACCCAAAGAGGGTATAATTTTACAGTAGTATTATAGAGGTACAAGTAAGGTTACCTGTGCGTACTCGTAGTGCATCGAGGTTTGGGATTTAAAAGAACTCTTTTCATTTGTTTTTATTACTATAGGAATAGAAGTGTCGTATAAAAAGATTAATTTTTTAAAATTAATTATTCAAAATTAAACTTGTTATCAAACCTAACAGATCATGCCTGGCAACACGAACACCTACCTGGAGAAAAAGAACCACCTGCAGCCTCCAATCTGGGCGTCAAAGATCCGGTTCATTCCATACAGCTCTCATCGGCGAACCGTCTGCATGAGAGTGGAACTCTATGGGTGCTATTGGAGCGGTAAGTCGCACATTTTATTTCATTATACCTGTACAATACATAATTATCATATAGATGATATGATAATTATGTATTGTATAATGAAATAAAATGTGCTTTCTTCAAAGTAAAATTTTAAGTAATTACAATTCCCTCCCCATTTGTGGAGGGTGGAGATTTTTTATAGGCCGGCAACACTTCTGTGACCCCACGGGTGTTGCAGTTGTCTATGGGCGGCGGTGATCATTTGACATCACTTGACCCGCCTTCTCGTTTGCCTCCCCCGAACAAAAAACCATATATTATTGACGTCAATTAAATTTCAGCGCCGCTAAATTATAAAAACAAAAAAATACGATTCAAAGGCACTTTAATCTGGTCCACTTGAATAAAAATATTTGGTGTGCTAATCAGGAGGTCCCAGATTTGATCCCCGACCGGGTCAAGTTTTAATGAAATTTTTCTGATTGTCCTGGGTCTTGTATGTTTGCCTATATATGTATTGTTATGAAATATAGTATCATTAAGTTAATATTCCATAACAAAATTCTCTAACTTAGTTTGGGGTACCTTAATTTGTGTGATTTGTCCCTAAATGTTTATATTCGTTGAGAGGTGTCGGAGACTCATCGCTTTAAAACTTGCAAATTTTCCAGAATATTCTATCTACCTCTCCAGCACTGCGGTAACATGTGAAGGCAATCGTAAAGCGAATTTTAATAGATATCTTGACATTTTGCTGAGTTATATGCTACTTATCGGAAGCAAACAATTGTGGTTATTATACAGTTAAGATTAGTTGACACTTTTTTATTTTACTAAAAACATTTAATACCTGACATTGTAGTTAATAATTAAAAAAGTAAAATAAAAAAACGTTACAGACATTATTCGAACTACCCTAACCTCATGTGAAGTTATAAATTATTTTGTTCATTAGGACTACTTAGTGATAGCAAAAATCGCAATAAAAATATAATATAACGTGTGCAAAAGAAAGCAATGTAAACCATTATTTCGATCGTTATTACAGAGCTATTATCCTACCTATTACGTGCGATAAAATTGTCGTGACCATGTTTAAGTAAAAATAAAAAGAGAGCAGAACTAGATTGAATTAGGTACTTCCTTCCGGGTTGTAACCATAATTATCAGTCTTTGTAGGGTTCCGTACTCTTGTACACGCAAACAAATTGCTAGGATTAATGATCTATATATCTCTGACACCATATTTAGCTAACACTCTAGGTCAGAGTGAATAAGCATTGTTTGAATTTCACTTTACTACCTTAGACTTTCTAACTGCCTGATGGGATAAGGTAGTCAAATTTACTCAAACCTAAAAACAAAAAAGGTGAGTTTGTGTTATTATTGTTGCCATAATAATGGTAAATGAATTTCCCAAAAACATTTAATTTTGTGAATCGTATATTTTAAGCCATAATACATGATCAACTTTCCTAGTTTCGTTCGTTCGTTATTCGTATTTGATCAATTTGTTAGAAAGCAGGCAGCAATTAGTTTCAACCCTTGAATATTACTTTGTTAAAAGATGTTATTTCTGTTCTGTCCACAATTTAACTGTATGGCTTCTAGGAATTGTTTTGTGGTAGACGACTGCATGTCGTGTGCTAAGCCAGCAATTATAAAGGGTTGAGGAGCGGACGTTAGCCGATCCGTCTTCAAATCAAAGTGCCGTTTAATCACATTATCTAATTATACAGCCGATTAATTAATTTAACATCTTGTTATTTATTTCTACTATTTATTTTTGTTAATCTGTCTGTAATTCACTTTTGAACACGCTGTTGCATGTAACATAAAAGCAACTTGATACATGGAATAATGATTGTATTACCGGATAAGTAATCTTCTATCACACGAATCATCATTGCAAGTTATATCACTTTACAACTATTAAGATTACATACTTTACGTTGTAAGTTTGCATTCAAAACTTGACTCAAACTGAATCAATTAAGATTGTTGAAAAGTGCTATCCACAGATGGTTGTTGCCAGATCTTATAGAGTCATTTCGTTGTCCAACTATCCAACTGCAAGCCCTTTTTCTCACGAATGCGTAGAGGTTTTAAGTTGAAATTGATATCAGATACTCAAATTCTACAGTTTGTCTCATCCGAGATGAAATTAAATTTGACAAATCAATACGACCAAAAATACATTTATGTTGCAAAAAAGGCAAGGTATCAACAAGGTATAAAATCTACAGGGTACTTCCCGTTGACCTAGAATCATGAATTTTGTATTTGATAGCTTGCAAGTAACTCTTCGACCGCTTATGTTTCTTATCTTTGCTTACTTGCTGATTGATTGCAAAAATTTTATTTTGAAAATACTTTTATGCAAGAACGACCCATTAATTACCTATCCGTTTACCCCAAACTTTACCTTTAAAGTTGCAAATGTAAATTTCCGCCAGACGATGCCTGATATCATTATACTAATTCGAATAAATGACGACACGCAAACATTGAAAATTAAAAAAAAATCGAAATATTAAAAGCGTTTCTGTGAACGGCTAATGCCCGCTTAATAACAGGCCTGTATTTATGCAAACAGTATGTATGTATGTATAAAGTAGCGCTAAGTTATTACACAGGACAATTTGTAGTAGCTAACAATTTTTATGTGCTGACGAACTTTTTTATGCATTATTGGCGTGTGGTCGGACTAAAATGAGAGAGGGTGCGTCAGGAATAATTCCTTCACACCTGAGCACGTAGCGCGCCCGAGCTATCTTGATATCTTTTTATAAATATTACTAAATTTACCACTAATTAGACTTTCTATGTGCAACAAAACTATTTTTTTTATCCTTAGGTACATTGTTTTATTTCATTGGTATGACGAAATACAAAGCAGAAATATTGGAGAGAAAGACTTCATGTGTGTTGAAAACGTTAACCGTTGAAACACATTGGCCTTTATGTAAGCTTTGGTTTAAGAATAACTCGTGCCTCTTACTTAATATTTACTATTATGGAAAAGCGTTTAATTGTGATTCTAATTTGTGGCATAATTGAATTCACAACACAGCCACACGTGTATTGTATATACATTGCAAACAAAGACGCGTAACCGTCCTCTGGCGAAATAAAACCCCTATTATTGCTTTCTAACAAAGAAGGATACGTTTGTAATCAAATAAGCTGACTTGTTTTCATAGTACAACCAAAACATGGTGCGTTCTGCAAGAATCCTGTCCAGGTGGCGCTGTGCGCTGAATATAAATAAATTTCATATCTGACACATGCCTTAAATAATATACATACAATTTATTAGCAAAGTTGGGTGTTGTTATTCCCTCAGCGGTAGTTGTCGCGACGCAAACACGTTAGTTGCATTTCCAAGTGAGTGCATGTTTTTGTGAAATTTGCCGACGGAGCGTTTATTGATTTGTGGCATTTTGTTCTGAGTACCGAGCGTGGTCACGCATTTGTAAAACAGTTTTATTGGCCACTATTAAATTTATACAAGATGTTCATGTCCTAGTTTATAGTGCTAGGGTAACGTGCTGAAGATTGCGTCTGATAAGTCCCGGTTCCAGGGCGCTTTATTGCTTTCATGCACATTTCATGATTGACAATTCGTTCATAGTCATAAAAATGATATTTGCATCGGATTTACGTTCAATAAAAGGGGCCATTACTAAATAAATTACATGCTCACAAACCTCATGTCAGAAAAAGAAAAATCGCTTTTTTATTTGTATCCACCTACTTAGTTAACGATGTTATTTTTTTTCAGTGGGAATAGTTGCATACTCGATGCCGAAAGGTAACAAGAAGAGTAACGGAGTAGAACTAACAGACATGATATACGACGGACAATGGGGAGACGATCTTAGAGGCGGACTGGGGCAGCTGGTGGACGGCCAGTTTGGAGGGGACGAAATCAGGGAGGCGGCGAAGAACTCCGCGTGGGTCGGCTGGAGAAACGACTCCACAACGCCGCCTGTTATCACCTTCGAGTTCGACAAAGTGAGGGAGTTCAGCGCTGTTCATCTGTACTGCAATAACAAGTTCATGAGGGATGTGCAGGTCAGTCAAAGTTGTTTGAATTATATTACATTTTTATTATTTATTTAAAATAACTATAAATATTTTTGATGAAGAACTGTTTAATTTTATAATTATCAGCTATCACGACGCACTGGTCAGCTATCATACGCCTTTTTCCATCTAAATTAACAAGTTTTAATATACTTTCAAAAAAAAACTCCTCAACCTAACCTTCATAATATTTCAAAGATTGTGACATTTGTCTTTCTTGTTTTCTTATTTAAAAAGTTAACATGACAGCACGCTTTATAAAGCAGGGTTATCAAGATAATTTGTTGGAATAACTTTGCGAGTTTCCTGCAACTTATAACTCATTAGACAAGTAACGTTTTATAAACAAAACGGCAACGCGACAGCTGAGTAATGAATATTATTATATTTTTACTATGTAAGAATGTAAAATTCATATTGTTAATTGTGACCACAAAAGTTTTTTAATTTTTTTTTTTTATAAAATGGATGTATACTACGTATAAGTTGGTATTTGTGTATAAGTCGTTGGTTTAAAACTTACTTTGGTGTTTGATATTTATTTTACTGTAAATAAAGACCAATAAAAAAAAAAAACATCATCTACTACTGCGTTATCTACGTTGTACTACGAGCTACGTTATCCAGCTGTCTCAAAATGCAAACTTCTTCACTCTTCGCAGACCAAATTCGCAACAAGCAAAACATACTCCCTCGTAATATTTAGAATGAGGCAATTTATACGAATTAGCAAACATGGCAAGACAAAGCGGTGTCACAATTGACAGGCTAATATACCGTAACATGCGACAAAATAATTTTGATAAATGTTCCTCTGCCAGATTAATGATATCGGGACGGCTCGTTAATTAAAGAAGCTTGCGTACTTGCGAGCTGACGCGCTCGATTGTTTAAATGTTTGTCCCGTCTTGTACTCGTTTGTTGAGATGTTGAGTACTTTCAATACAACAAGATCTAGGTGCAACTTAATAAAGTTTATAATAATCTATACTTATAATAATGTTACTAAGCGAATGATTGTTTGGTTTAACATGCTAATTTCAGGTAATTAAATCAAAATAGTAAAAAATTTCGGTGTTAGATATTTTATTTATCAACAAAGGCTGAAGGCTACTTTTTATCACATTATGCTCTCAGAAACGGGTAAATTCATATTGCAAGTAATAGTTTAATAGTGCGTACTAATAAAAATATTACTAACAATATAATTTTTGTAATGATGATTTCTACACGAAATAAATGTTTTGAAAATCGTGTGTAAAAATTTATAAACGCAAATAATAATGTGTATATGCCAAATCCTGTATATTTAGTACAATTTATGAAAAAATAAAGGTATTTGAATGATAAAGAATATAAGGTTTTTTGTTTGTATAAGGAAAAAAATAAATCTGTAGTCAAAACAATTGCGCAAATAACTAATTTATTCTATTGAGTTTATTAGCTAACAAAATCACTTTTTCAGTACTTTCTATAGAATAAACACAGATCCGCCCAACGTAAAAAAATACTAAGTATCCATGTAATATTATCCGTTCAAAACCGAAGATAGACTTAACTTTATGACTATACTGTCTGTGCCCGCAACTGCGTTTGCGTGCGGTTGGAAATAAGACAAGTTTATTTTACATAAAAGCTTTTTGGCTGTCAGGTATTTTCGGAAGCGATAATATCATTCTCGATCGGCGGTCGACACTTCCAAAACGACCCAATACGGTACACGACCGTGGAGGACAAGATCTTCGAGAACTCCCGTAACGTGAGCATCAAGCTGCACCACCGCATCGGCAAGTGGGTGCGAATCGAGCTCCGGTTCTCCGCCCGCTGGATCCTCATCAGCGAGGTCGTGTTTGATTCTGGTGAGGAGACATTGAAGATAAAGATAATTGTATTTGCAAAAAAACATGAGTTTACAAATGTGGTGTTATAAAAGAAGACTTATTTGCTACATGTTTAACCGGTCAGTAGTATGCAAATTGAAATAAAAAGACATTATACACTACAAAATATTCGAGCTTTGAGCAATAATTAATTACTTTTCTTACATTTGTCTTTAAAGAAATAATTTAAATTATCATATCATTTAACAATATTTTAAAACATTTTTAATTTAATTCTGTATTTTGTTAAAAAATGTTGATGCCGTACATATTTCATTTTTATGTAATATAGTCGTTTTAGAAGGATTTAGAAGCAGTTTTAACTTTTTAATGCTAGTTTGGGAGCAAAGTTAAACGTCTGTCACATTCGCAGTTGTGACCAATTAACCTGTTAAAGCAAAACTTTAAAAAATTAAAAAAATAAGCGAGACCTCATCGACAAGTGGGTGCGCATCGAGCCTCGGCTGACCGCGCGCTGGTTCCTAATTAGCGAGGTCGTGTTTGTATTGGTGAGAAGTTATAGTTATGAATGTTGTTCAAAAACCTTATAGTGCAGTTACTCCTGTTTTATATGCCTTTATAGCTTTAATCACATTTCAGATTCACAATTGTGACCAAGTAATCTATACTATGCTACTCTGGGAGGAGAGAAAAACGTAGATTGTGGCAGCTGCTTTTTATTCGCTTATATCCTGTCTGATTATCCTGGCAGTTGAGACCAATAAACCTATACAAGTTAAACGTCGGTATACATGCTTATAAATAAGGTAGAAGTAAGTAATTAAACAACTTAATATTTTTTACAGACGTAGCTCAAGGAAACTACACACCTGAAAGCCTCAAACCTGTATCCAAAGACAAGACAAAACAACCCACGCCCAGCAAAGAGGTGCCCATCTCCACCGCTCACCAGGAAGATCCCCTGTACATGGCCATCGTAGTCGGCGTTCTGACAGCCCTAGTCATCCTACTAGCAGTAGCCGTGTTCCTAGTAGTACATAGACACAGACATAGAAAATGCTTCGCTTCACCGATCGCAAAAACAACAGTGGCCCAAAAACGAACAGCGGACAGTTACAGCGCCTGTGGTACGTCAATGTTGCCAGATAACAAAATGATCATAGACTGCGGGCTGGACGTCAAGTCGGATGAATACCAAGAGCCGTATCAAGCTTTGAAATGTGCGCCGTATTTTAGCTATAGTACTGTATTGTTGGAGATGAAAGACTTTGTGAAGGACTCTAACACTGCGCTCTCAGGTGAGTGACGAAAATTTTTAATATGTGTTTGTAGTTACATTGAAATAGTTTCCTTTTTTATTTATTGAAATAAATCTTTGATCATTCCTTAAAACCAAACCAACATATTATCAGACCTTTCGGAATCATAATTCATGTTGGTAATCAAAAAGACTCCACCCGCTACCACTATCAAACACCTAGATATTTGTTTATGTGCGTTGTACGACCATTATTACATATTTGAGCCGTACTCAAAGTCGGATTTCTCTCCAGCAGACAGCTCCAACTACGACTACGCGGTGCCTGAGTTAAGCTCAGCGCCGCTGCTCAGCAAGCGTCGCTTGGACAGCCTCTCACAACACGGCACGCTTGTTTGTGACGCTGACAGAGTCAGCTGTCTGCGTACCGAGCACAGCACTAGGGTAAGTTATTATACGATCTTCGTATCGTAGTGGTCACGGTTCTCGTCCGCCATGTGAAGCCTTCGGGTTCGATTCTCAGAATTGTAATATTAATAATGATTTCAACAGATACCTGTGATCCTGAATGAAACTTTAATTGCGTTTGAAAAGGGTACACATAATAGGTTACTTTATTTATTTATAACTGTATCTTTTTACTAAGAGTTTTAGTGATGTTACTGATTTTTATACAGTGCGACTACCATCTGACCCTGCAACCCAAAGAGTAAACCAGAATCAATTCTAAGATAGGCTTATACGAACGCTAGATGGCGCTCGGGAACCACACCTTCCGAAGCACGGAATCATCTTCAGACGATAGACCTCCGGACTGCAAGGGACGCTTTGACCAGTAGACCACAGAGGCAGTTTTAATAGTTTATAATAGATAGTTATAACACAAAAAATATAGTGAATATCAAATATATTGTTTAAACATGTTGTAGATAAGATACATATACATGTTGTAGAACTTTTAATACAGTGACAAGAACTTTACCACTACCACAAAATTGGCTTCAATTAAGAGTGATAATAATACTACTGCATCATTTTCTAATCCCAAACGTTTCAATTTCAGCTGGACGTAATAGTAGCAGATCTGGACGTCGGCTCTCTCCATATTCCTGCGGGGGTCAACATCCCCAGGCCTGAAGGGAAACTGCTTTCATCTCTACAACATTCTTTAGCTCTTGTACTACAACCAGAGTTGAGGTCGTGTGACTCTGCGTTCGCCCCTCCACCCCCAAGCGCATCCCCCCCTCATATGCTAGATAAGGAGATCCGAGCTGTCTTTATGAGGACTCTTGCTAAACTGCTACAAGGTTACAGGTAAGTTAGGCTTCTGTCTCTCTTTAACTTTTTTTTTATATAGGACGTGAGTGTGTTTGACCTCAATCTCACCAAGTTTTGCATATCCGAAGTTTCTAAAATATTAGATAATCTGAAGATTAAGCCTACCCCTATCCCTATGAGAATCATAGGGGTAGGCTTAAATCACCCGGGATCATATGTATGTATGTATGGAAGATCTGAATCGAGTTCATAGTTCGAGTTTATGTACGTATTAAAACGCAACTTATATGTATGCAAAAAACGCCACCTGGTAACAACAGAGTGGAGTTAAATGGGAAATAAATAGTTTCAATTCGATTGATTGGATATATCCAAAAGTAACATAGCCCACATGCCCGCTGGGATTTTAATTTTATTATTATCCCAGCGGTTTTGTACGAGTATCACATCCATTAACAATATATATTTTCTCTTTTTAGACACTGTCTCACGATAATCAGAATCCATCCATCTCCTGTGCTGACATTCCACAAGTTAGGCTTTCTGGGCAGCCGGGGGTTGTCTCAATGCCCGTTTGCAGTCCGCCTTCTGGACTCCATGTTTTTCAACGGACTGGTGGCCGAGCGGGGCCCCCCCTGGCGTCCAGCTGATATATGGGACGAACTAGTGCAGTAAGTAGACATTTAACAAAATCAAACAGCTTTTTATTCTAGTAGACTGATTGTTGGCACTTTTGAATTGTCAATTTCTTTATTAATTGCAAAGCTAAGAAATCAAATCAAAAGTAAACATTTGTTTCTCGCCTATTTCTCATGTTACGAATTGACAAATGTGATTTCTCGTTTTTTCAGTATGTGATAAGTTACAATTATTAGTGATTTCTCATCATTCTTGCTGTCTTTTGCTATTTTTCCAAGATACAACCTGCAATCAATACACCTGGAATCTCTTAACTTCTTTCTGCGGTTTTACGTTGGTACACTGGCATAGAAATGAGGAACTGGGAAATATGTCATATGTTTTCCTCACCAAAATTAAAATTTAAATGTATTTAAGTAATACAAATGTACAATATGTTTTTCTGTCTATACTTTTATTATTAAACATTCACTACATAGTAACTTGAACTTAAAGTTTGAACTTAAAATTAAAATATGTATAACTAGTGAACAGTCTTGCTTAAAGTGAAGAGACATCATCCTCTGCAGACTAGATCTCTGCACCTCCAATATTAAACTAGAACCTTAAGATTTAAACAAACATTCAAGTAGTAGTCTATACTAATATTGTAAAGAGTGAATATTTGTTTGTTTGGACTGTATATGCTCCAAAACTACTGGACCGATTTCGGTGAAATTTCTCATAAATTTAGAATGGACCTGACCTTTTGGAGTAATATTAATTTAATTTTAAGTTTTATTACTCCGCGGTAACGGGAGAAACCGCGGCTTTCGTCGTTATTAAATAAATAATTTTGTTTCAGAAATCTTCCAGAACAATTGAGGCTAGAGTCCTTGAATCCAGAGTTGGAGTTAGTTCACATACAAGACCTGGCGATGCAGCTTCATCTTAATGAAAATCCCAATCCGCAGGTACCATCTTTGTCTGTCTTTAGTACAGATAAATCTATACATCTATACCTACTGATAGTATAAAGAGGTAAAGTTAGTTAACTTTGTTTGTTTGTAAGGCTTAATCTTCGGGAATTCTGAACTGATCATGAACATTTTTTTCCCAATCAGAAAGTGACACTATTCCAGAGTGTTATAGGTTATATTTTAACACCCAACGAAGTGGCCACGGGTCGTTACGTTTTAATGAATCGTTCATTGTTCTCAGCTCTATCTGGTATTAT
The DNA here is from genome assembly GCA_020352625.1 of Cactoblastis cactorum. Lineage (NCBI taxonomy): Eukaryota > Metazoa > Arthropoda > Insecta > Lepidoptera > Pyralidae > Cactoblastis > Cactoblastis cactorum. Next base: position 13,033 of record JADGIL010008591.1, on the reverse strand, counting down.
TTAGTTGCTATATCACATATGTATTTAGGATCCCTTTTTCGTATAGTTGTTGTAAAAATAAATTTGAAGGAGGCCTGCACCAAAAAGAAGAAGATATCCCTATTCGTAACTAGGGAGGTGGGTGGGAGGTGTCAAGGATTGTGTGTCTGTGGCGTGGCCTTGAGACATCTACTCGTACGTTAATACCACACTGTTATCTGAATCTCTTTCATTCGACCATCATCGGAGGATCCCATGTCCGCAGCCGTTCCAGCAGCGGATCCTGCGGCCGCCGGAGGGCGCGTCGGGGCGCATCCACCAGCCGCCGCTGCCGCCGCTGGACGCCGCGCGCGTCGCCGACGTCGTCCGCGAGGGGCTCGCCCGCCAGGCCGCCAACCCCAAGTATGGACATGTTGTTATATATATACATTTTATTATATTTGAATGAAATGATCTCGGAGAAACCCAATGTATATTAATTTTTTTTGTTGTTGTATATTTTTTAATAACATTATTTTATTTAATTATTTAGCAACAAGTACATTCATAGATTTTATGTGCTACATTGGTAATTATACATTTTGTATCAGCAAAGTTTTTAAAGATATACATTAGCAAAAGCCGCTAATGTTTAACTATAAAAATTGTAACTATACAATTTCTGTCTGTACACAGAAGATATTAAGAAAATGGGGGAGAGGGATCTTTTTAGCTTCTAAGAAAGTCAAAACTATTTTTTTCTTAATTTTTGTCCGTCTGTTTGCATATTTGTACGCTTGTCACGCAAAGACTATCCAATGAAATTTGATACGTTTTCATCGTGATGCACTGTTTGGAACCCGAAATATTGACAATATTAAATTCCGCACGGATGAAGCCGCAGGCGCAGTTAGTTTATTATAAACTAGCTGTGTACTCACGACTTTGTCAGCGTAGAATAGTTAAGCCGTGAACGCGGGAGAGACATGATTTACATACAAACTTTTACCCCCCAATTTGTAAACAATAAATGCATATTAAGATGGCGATTCAAAAGTGCCAACGTTTGGCCTACTCGAATAAAAAACTATTTGATTGCGCAGAGTGGTGTGCGGGCGCGCGCCGGCGCCGCGCATCGTGCCGCTGGCGGCGCCGCCCGCCGCCGAGCGCGACCCCGACCACGTGCTGCTCACCAACTCCGCACGGAGGCTCGAGGTCAGGCTCACGCTATTACTCCGTGGTCACTAATTGGTCGAATCATTATATTTTTATGAAAGAGGGAGGCAACGAGCCGGCGGGTCATGTGATGTTGAGTGATCACCGCCGCTAATAGACACCTGCAACATTCAGGGCTCTTCCCTTGAAGGTTCCGATGTATTAGTTCGGAAATACGTTTGCAGCCAATTCGTTCCATAGTATGAACTTACGTGGTATAAAGTTTCTTTGATGGTCGACCGCCACTTTTGGGTGTTAAAGGCTTCAATGAAGATTAAACAAAAAAAACCTGAGAAATATATCGCTAACTTGGGTGTTGAAGTCGGGAGTTGGCTCCTATGAGGATTAAACTAAAAAATAAGCTTGAGAAAAACAAAAGCTACAATACGTTATTGATGGTTTTTTGCTTAACTGTAATTTCTTAATATAGTTGTATATATACACACACATGAACATGGTTCATCTAATAAACAAAAAAAAAAAAAAACAAAAGAAAAGTGTCATTAAGCTCAATTAAACACCATATGGATGTTGAGCGTTAATTTTAGTAGTTCATTGATTCCTTGTTTGGCGGCCTCGTTGATTGAGAGGCGAAAACTGACTGGTCAGTCAGTTCATGATGAAAAATGGTATTTTATATATACCTAAATAGATTATGCAATGATTTTATTTAAGTTCAAATTTTGTTTATATTTAAGTATTGAGTTTAATTTTTTTTTTCTAATTATTATATATTTATACTTAAGTATTATAACTTAAACTTATTTCAATGAAAAAATATAATGTCTTTCGTACAGGTACTACGAGCGTGCATAGCGGCCATCTTTGAATCACGATACGCGGACGCGCGCAAATCATTCCCTGCGGTACTGCGCGCGCTGCGAGCTGCTCCCGCCAGAACCGCGCTGGTTAGAGACCTGGCCAGCCGCCTGCCCAGCAACAAGCAGCTGCTGCAGCATCATCAGTTTGAGCTGATTGTCAGGTAGTCACTCTCCCTTTTTAACCGACTTCCAAAAAAAGGGGAAACACGATATATGTTTGACCGCGATTATCCTAATTTAAGAACCGATTTTGAAGGGGTTTACAGAAAAAAATTTTGTTTTCAAATAATTTATTAACCGACTACCAAAAAAGGAGTTATTTGGTTTGACCTAGTATGTATATGTTTGATCGCGATTATCTCGCGTTTGGCTCAACCGATTTTGAATTGGTTTACAGAGGAGTATTTTTTATACTTAGGAGTAGGTTGCTTTAACCGACTCAAAAAAAGGCAGATGTTTCGTTTCTTCCGACGTCTTTTTTAATCTTATTCTCTCGCTTTCTCACTACCACTCTATCATTATTTTTGGGTATTCCTAAAAACCTTAATTTTTTTTTATTTACACGCAATTCTTATCACGGTGAAACTTTTGTTCAAAATAAAACTACACGCCATTATTAGATATATTTACGGCATTATTAGAAATATATATATACATCAGTTAATCTTCATTTTTGTCTGTCGCATTCGCCCTCCTCGACAAAAGTGACGTATAATATAAGACAGCCCTTAACTACGCCGTCCTTGTTCAGTAAAAATGTCTCGCCTTTAAATTCACCAACGATGCCGTCTTCGGGGAATTCGCATACGTCGAGGACGAATCTGGTCACAGAATGATGTCCCTGTAACATAAGCAGCTATATCTGTAAAGGCGAAAAACCCTTCTTTTTTTTTTTTATTTATGTAAAATCATTGTGGAGAATAGGTTATACGGGAATGTCAAAGGTCTGTTTAAGGTTCACGAGACAGACAGACGGCGAAGTCTTAGTAATAGGGTTCCCGTTTGACCCTTTGGGTACGGAACCCCTAAAAAAGAATAAAGAAAAAAAAGACATACCTTTGGTATTGGAAAGTCAGGCGGGTCCAAGTTCAAGTGTTTCTCTCCAAATAGATCTTTCAAATTGTTTTCGGCGTATTTTTTTAATAGGCCCACTAAATTGTCGCTGATGATCTGATAACTTTTCCAGCCGCCGTCCGTGTTCTTAAACAACTCTACGTGTATCTGGTGGCGAAGATAAAGATAGTGTTTATTCCTTACGGGGAAGACAGAGCCAGAGGTCAGATTCGAAGTCCACGCTTAGCTAACCTTTTTTTTTAACGTAAACGCAAACTAGCAGGCTGGTCACGCGATGTTAAGTGATCATCGCCGCCTATAGACAACTGCAACACCCACGAGGTCACAGAAGCGTTGCCGCTCTATAAAAAACCATTCAGGCGTCGGTCTTCTGTGGGAGTGTGATACTGCCCCGGACGAGCCGGCCCATTCATGCTGCAGGCTAAAAAAAGCAAGCAGCAGGCTCATACTGAACTGTGGGCTTATTAGTGCAGTGGAGACCGGTTACTAGCCAAACGTCTATAAGAAGAATGAGAAAACTAATAGCAAAATACCCCCAACGCAAAAAGAGGGGTTCTTGGTTTCGTTTGGTAAAAATATGTCCAGCTGGTTATTTACTCTTTTCCAAAATGATGTCATAAGGCGTGTTTAACCGACTTAAAAAGAAGGTTCTCAGTTGACCTGTCGTATGTATGTTTTCAGTGGGAACCTACATAGAATGCGGTTCCTATTTTAAAGGCAGTACATTATTTCTAGTTCGTAATAAAGGAATTTTTAAAATTTTTAATTTAACTTTGTCCTGATACAATTCATTCTAATTTTATAATTATGAAAGTGTGTTTGATTGTTTGTCCGTCTTTCGCGTTTAACGTGAACGGATTAGTTTGATTTTTATGTGAAGAAAGTTGAAGGGCTGGTACAAACGAATGCAAGTCTACTCACATTGTATGTATCGTCCAAATCGAACGGCAAGTCGAGCGTACAATTGTACGCGTCTTCAGTGCGTGATATCTTGTACTTGGTTATTGATTGCTTCATCTCGTACGCGTCAGGATTCTCGCAGTCTTCAAACGCTATCACCAGCCATTGGCCTTTCGACTGGAATCAAAGATCAAAGCGACATCTGTGGAGATTTTAAAACGTTAAATAAATGTTGTGGCTCCATAGTGGTATGGAGCCAGCTACAGGCTTCTTTTTAGCCTGTAGCACGAATGGTCCGGCTCGTCCGGGGAAGTACCACACTCCCAAAGAAGACCGACGCCTGAATGGCGGCCTTGCTTCGTCCGGTGAGTGAGAGCCGGAGGCGCAACTTCTCCTTTCGGATGTTTTTTATAGGCCGGCAACGCTTCTGTAACCCCGCGGGTGTTGCAGTTGTCTATGGGCGGCGGTGATCACTTAACATCTCGTGACCCGCCTGCTCGTTTCCTCCCTCTGACATAAAAAAAAGACATGCAGCGGTGGGAATGTAAAGTTGGACGTTCCCTTTAAAAAAAGTATCAAATAGATTTCGTTAAAATATCTTACAATCAAGGTGTCCGAATAAGCCGTGACCACAGCAGCCAACAAGAAAACACGAAACGTATTCCACATGTTGTCCGAAGCTCCACACAATAATAAATAATATCAGTATTTTTACACTAACAGCTAATATGAAACGTATTAGGTGCGTGTCTATGTGCAATTAGATTTTATCTGTGCGTTTACGCGATGTTTTAACCCGTGGAATGACATAGACCACGGACAATATCCGCTTCCGGCTAGCGCACACAAACGCCCTCTATATTCTATGCAATGGGTAATTGATTTGATAAAACTTATGATCTTGTTACATAACTTTTAAACATTGAAATGAAACAAATTTAACGGATTTTATCGCGGTTTAATCACTATACACAAAGGAATTTTATACTGTTTTAAGTTCTCTATGTGTAACTATTTATTGAGCTCCGACGTTTTGGATACTTTTCAGTATCCATCTTCACGGAAAACTGAGGTGTCTCTAAGCTTCACAATTGTGGGTTATTACAAGCTACCTTCTGTTTTGAAAATTATTTATGTGTCGTTCCGATTCACACAATATGCCTTCAATAACTTTTAAACTTAAAAAGTATGATTTGTGCAGCCAAAAGTTTATACATATGTATAGAAGCATAAATTAATTTCAATAAGTTTGTGCCTGTGACTTCGTCCGTCTAGAGTTTAAAGCGGCACATCGAGATGAAACATACGACCTTCTACGACACAGTCTTGAAAACCGCATTACATTTCGTCCAGTAGGTATGCGTGATGCGCGTACAAACATTCAGATATACAGACAAAAATTCTAAAATTGAACGTCCTATTGGAAATATTATTTTAATGTAAGATAGTCAATTTATCGAGAAAGGTTATAGGCTACTTTTTATCCCGTAATTCCTACGGGAATGGGCGGAAACGCTCGCGGGTGAAAACGCTCGCAATAGCAGATGTGTATATATATCTTTTTTTTATAATAATAAAAAATATTGTTTATTAATCCATCCATTCCATGCTGGTTTGGGAGCGAAAGAAAAACGTAGAATGGGCCAGCTGTCTGTCTTCCCGCGCAGATTGTAAAAGTCAATCAAAGGGCGTGAAACACGAATGCTCATAGACGATGGGGTAACAATCTGTCACTATTTCTGAATCTCCATTCCACGAATAAGCCCACCATTTTGCTAAGACCTTCGAGTCTCGCATCTCTTGGCTCTGTCTACTCCGTTAGCGATACGTGATACTACATTTGTTTAACGATTAATTATCACATTTTTGCCCGCAGACTAATGAACTGTGCATTACAATCGACCACACCTCTGGACGAGCATTCGATAGCGGCCGCCATGTTGCCGCTCGCTACCGCCTTCTGCCGCAAACTATGCACCGGCGTGATTCAGTACGCCTACATGTGTATACAGGTGGGTGTCCCGCTTGTGACGGCTCTGCCCACCCCGCACGGGAGATAAACGTGACATTAGGAATTCAGTATGAAACTCTTTTAAGATGTAGTCGTTACTTCCTGAATAGTATAAACACGCATCTTTTGACATTATATAACCGTAAATAAGTAATTAGTAAAATATTTGCCTCTTTTGTCAAATACAATGTTATCGTAGTAGGAAAGATAAAACGGATATATTTTTAGCTCTGCACTATAAATGTCTGATTTATGTATGTATGACATTTTTGACATCTGTCATTGGTCTTTATACTGGCAGATGACGTCATTAAATATTCATTGTATTGTATTGTAGTCACGTCGTAAAACATGGAGATTAAATATTTTAAATGTGATATTTCAAGCATATCACTTTTGTTTGTCCGTCTATCACTTTAAAACGGAGCAACGGATTACTGTGATTTTTTATGTGGAGATAGTTAACCGGCTGGAGAATAACATACAATACTTTATGTCCTTTTCTTTTTCGTCATTGTGACGCAACAGCTAGTTTGGTATAAAATCACTATACTCCAAGAGCCATATTATAATTTACTCTCTGTCAAGGAGCATCAAGTGTGGACGAGCCAGCAGTTCTGGGAGGCGGCTTTCTATCAAGACGTCCAGAGAGACATCAAGGCTCTATACTTGCCAAGTCCCACGCATCAGCCAGTACCTAGTCCTAGGTTTGTGCTCCTTTTATTATAATTTTTTTCTTCAGGATTTACTTTGAGGTTTGTGATTATCCTTTCTTGAAAACATTGCGCATGTAACCTTTAGAAATAGCGCCATCTATCCTATCGATTAAGCAACAAGACCGAAACATACCGAGTTGATAAATAATGTATGTTTACAGGGACGACGAAGAATACATATTATTGAAAGCGCAAGAACCGAGCGCGCTTGAAATAGCAGCGGAGCAGATGAGGCTGTGGCCCAGTTTACCTCTAGGTGATTAAATAAATATGAATTAACTAGCTGTGTACCCGCGACTTCGTCAGTATAGAATGGTCCGGCAGTTTAGCCGTGAAATTGGAAGAGACATGATTTACATACAAACTTTTATCTTCAACCAATTTGGCTGAAATTTTGTATACATGCTTAGTTTGGATGATATTACAGTTAGCTGATGATGTCATTCGAAATCCGACATGGCGGAACATCCAAGATGGCGGACTAGTTATTTTTAAAGCACTATCTTCAATATGGGTATCAAATGAAAGGGCTTGCTGAGATTAATTTGAAAATCGAAGTGATGTCATTCTAAAAGCTTGTTTTTAATAAAGATTTTTACTTTAATTAAAAGTTTTAATACGTTATTTTTTATTACGATTTGCAGAAAAACAAAGAGAAATAATAGCCAGTGAAGAGTCGACTTTGTACAGCCAAGCGATACACTACGCGAACCGAATGGTTTACCTGCTGCTGCCGCTAGAGGGCGCTGGCAGGAGGGCCGAGGCGCGGGGGGACGACGATCGCGCCAGCAACAGTATTACCAACAGGTATCTTTATTTTTGATGAGATGCTTTTAAATGGTTTTTTTTATTAAAGAGGGAGGCAAACGAGCAGGCGGGTCATGTGATGGTTTATGATGGTTTGGTGATGATGCCACACACAGAATGATACACACACACGTAAAAATTATAGAACCCCTCTTTTTGCGTCAGGGGTAAAAAAATATACTTTGCGATCGATACTATAACATATATACACTAACTGATTTTTTTTAATTTTTCTTCATTAGCGTGGCGGAATCGGACAGTGCTGATGCGGAATCGGGTTTCGAAGAGGCGGACCCAGGAGAAGCTGGGAATAACGTCATCAAAATGGTCTCCAGATTTGTGGACAAGGTATTCCTTTTTTTTTACAAGATTTTTATATTTTCGGTTTATCTAAGCTATGGGAGCTGAGAATAATAACGGCATTCAAAAACTATTGAATTAATTCTTCACTGAGATTATTATAGAAATACAAGAATATCCTAAAGCACTGAGCTCTTTACAAACACATACATGTTGCAATTGTGTTAGTCCCAAAATGAATTCCATACTTGTGTTATTTCAAGATTTGGTAAGGGTTAACTTATTCCCTTCGTCATTGTAGGTGTGCACAGAAGGCGGTGTGACAGCCGAGCACGTGAGATGTCTTCACCAGATGATCCCCGGTGTGGTCCACATGCATCTCGAGACCTTGGATGCGGTGGCCCGCGAGAGTAGGCGACTGCCTCCCGTTCAGAAGGTACTGTTCGAAAAATCCGAAAGACAAAACGTAGCGGTCCCATGTAGCCACCCTGAGGCAGGCTACGATAATATATGTTACATTATCCTCGAGTAAACTTATATTAAACGTGATATTTCTATTCGATGTTACTTGTTCATTTTTGTTTGATTTTGAATAAACTCTGTTTTTTTTACTTGTTTTTTTTTGTAGATTGTTCATGTTAAATTTGTCGAATGCATTACTTTGGTAATCAAATATTGACTGACAGATCAGTACAATTTGGACAATTTGGAATTTTTAATATTTTGTATATGATTATAAAAAATATATATAAAGAAAAATTATTCCTGGCAAGCTACTGAAAAATATAAGAATCTGTGGTGTATATCCACATTTCAAGATGACTTTTCGCTCAGGTTTCAAATTAAATTTCAATAAAAATATGGTGTATTTTGGGAAAACGATATGAAGTTGAATGAACATGTAGGTGTTATATATTATATTGAGTATTCGCGAAAAAAAGATAATTCAGGGTCTTTATATAACATTATTATACTACTTAATGCTTTCAAAAACAGAAATACTTTTCCAAATGGAATATTTATCATAATAATCCTAGATTGGAGATAACAGTATTGCAAGTGTCCATAGCCTGTGGTGACTATCTCATCAGGCTGATCGCATGCCTGTTTGCCTATATATTTGATTATTTTTTACTCTAGCCGCGGATAGCACCGCCAATCCTGATCCCAGGCGAAGCGCTAGTGGGCTGTGCGTTAAGATGCTCACTAGCGCCAGATGGCAGAGGTTACGGAGCCGCCGCCGCGTTGTTGCCGGCAGATGGCGCTCTCTTTCTAACAAATTACAGGATCGTGTTCAAAGGCGCGCCAGCCGATCCTTTTGGTGAGTTTTATGAGTTAGGAGTTTGATATATGAATACTGTTGTATTGTCTGGAGCTACTTTTGAAGGAGTGCAGAAACGTGGTCTACATACGATCACTTGTGTGAAAATTGGGTGTGTTTTTATGATCAGTAACATCTAGAATTGTATTATAGTAGTAGTACTATAATCTGTGGTAACATTGACTGAAATAATAGGTACAAATCACACAATTTTTGTTCATCCGAGAGTAAGTTCGAGGCTATATGTATGATGGGGTACTCAACGATACTGCATTTTGTTTTAAATACATATAAGCATTCAAGACCCCGGCCAATTAGAAATAGATCACCATGATTTGACCGGAGAATCCGGAGATCGAACCCGGCCTCTTGGTTTAGTGGTAAGGATTTTACCACTTCGCCAACAAGGTCGTCTAATCGTAATCTTTTTTAAAACGTGATAATGAATCTGTATCAGTTTGTTTTTAACCCCAGACGTAAAAGAGGGGTGTTATAAGTCTGACGTGCGTGTGTGTCATTCTGTGGCATCTATGATGCCAGATGCTCCCAAACGGATGAACCAATTTGGATAATTTTTTTTGCTGTTGAAAGGCGACTTAATAGAGAGTGTTCTTAACTATGTTTTAACCCCCTACGGAAAAGAGACTTAAGTTTAAGGTGTGTTTTGTTATTATAGTGTTGGGGTTATTTTTTAATAGAATTTCTTGTAATTTGTCCAAAAGCATGCGAGCAAACCGTGGTGCGGTCGTTTCCTCTCTGCTCGCTGACGCGGGAGAAGCCGGTGCGAGCTCATCATCTGCCACATTTGGAGCAATCTCCTCAGGAAGGGCTTCAGCTGCGTTCAGCGACCTTCCAGCTTATTAAGGTAATAGGGATGATTATTTTTTTATGTAAGAGGGAGTCATACCAACAGGCGGGTCACGTGATGTTAAGTGATCACCGCCGGCCATACAACTGCAACACCCGCGAGGTCACAGAAGCGTTGCCGGCCATTTAAAAGTACTGCCCCGGACGAGCCGGCCCATTCATGCTGCAGGCTAAAAATCATGCAGCAGGCTCATACCACTACAAAATCTGTCGTTATCTGCCTTTTATATGATATGGTACAAACAGAAATACCGTGCGCGAGTTCGACTCACACTTGGCCGGTTTTTTTGACACATTTCGTCCAAGTGAGCAAAGCTTATCCCAATTTTCTTTCAAATTCGTAACACGAAAACCATAAATATTTTTTTAACAAAGAATTTTTTGTTGTAGGTTGCCTTAGACGAAGAAGTGAGCAGCGAGCAAGTAGAATCGTTCAGGAAATCGCTAGCTAGACTACGGCACCCGGCGTCGCCCATGTTACACTTCGCGCTCGCCAGCCGCCAGAGGGAGACACAGCAGAAACATCAAATCAAACACCACACGCTCAAGTCAGTTCTCGTTGTTTTTCGGACAGAAATATGACTTGTACAACTTAATTTTATCGATAAATTAAAACATCATCGTTTGGTTTAAATTACACTGAAGCTACAGATACAGTATCACGTCTTTATCCCGTACGGGATAGGTAGAGCCAAAAGTCGCGAGGCTCGAAGGCCACGTTTGGCAAAATGATTGACTTATTGGCGGAATATTCAGAAAGAATGACGGGTTGCTAGCTCATCACCTGTGGGAATTCCTTTTTCAAACCCTATCCCTTGATTGACTTTTACAATCTGTGCGGGAAGAGTAGCAACTGGCATATTCTACGTGTTTATACGGATGTAGTTAAAATATTTTTATTAATATAGAGTAGAATCTAGCGCTTTTGAATCATCAAAATAAACAAACATTTAAATTATTCGAGTGTAAATAAATAATTTATTTCAGTAATTTATAATTGACGTCAATAATTTACTTAAAAATAGTTTTTTTTCGCCCTGAAGACAGCGTTATAATTATAAGATTCGTCTAATTTGTCTGCAGGGGATTCGCAAAGAAAACGTTATTGAAGACGGCGCGCAAAGCAGGCTTGAAGCCGAAACCTTCAAAGAGGCAGAAGTACGTGCTGCCCTCTGCCGACGCGCGGTCGCTGACCTCGCCGCCGCTCATGGCGTCCTTGTCCGCTGACACTTTGTCTCGTGAGTTTATTTTTATATAGGCACTAATCATACAGATTGAGTTAGCTCCAAAGTAAGTTCGAGAATTGTGTGTGGTATGGGATACTTACTCGACGAGACTATATTTTATAACACATACTCATATAGTAGATAAACATCCAAGACCCAGGTCAATCAGAAAAAGGGCATTTTATATCATCATTTGACTGGGGATAGAACCCGTGACCTTCTGAGTAGTGGTCTGAGGAGTCAGTCCAGTCGCGTCAAGGTTGCGAGTTGCTTATCATCATCTTCATGTGGCTAAAACCTTCCGGGAAGCTCTTAAGAACTTCAGATATGGGCATAATGAAAAAATTTAAAAAACTTGTTAACCCATCATGCTTAGGCAAATACACATCGCGTTATTTAATTTAAAAATAAAAACAACATACTATTTTATGAATGCAAATCTGAATGATTTATTATTATGATTTTTTTTAGTGGAAGAACTAGAAGCAGTAGAAGCGGGTACAGGAACCGGAACGCCAGACGACGGGCGTGGAACAAGGACATTGGAACGAGTGAGGGAGAGAGGCTATGCGAGAGATTGGAGTAGAGTGGGGCTGTGCTCCCCCCCTTTCCGGCTCGCGCACGCTAACGCCCTCTATACTCTATGCAGGAGGTAATTGCTTTGCTATTTTAGCCATTAACAGTCATATGTTTTGATCTCGTTAACTTAAAAAGTATTAAATTTGCAGCTGGAAGATACTATGTATTCAAGTAAGTCTTAAAAATAAAGTAAAAAAGAATGGTCAATAGAAACAGTGTACTCCAATCACAACTGATGAGAATTCGTCAAATTAGATACTTTTATTAAATGTTAAATTAAAATGTATTTATCATTTGTATGACAAACAAAATTGTGACGTCATCATTTCAAATGTCAAATAGTGTTCATAATGTAGCAAATTCACAATAAAAAATATTTAATATAACAGCTACCCGGCAGTGTTGCCAGTACCAGAGAACATAAGCGACGAGTCGTTACGACGGATGGCGCGGTGCTATAGACAAGGCAGAATACCCGTGATCACGTGGCGACATCCTAGAACCCACGCCTTGCTGTCTAGGTAATGTTTAAGATTTTGATTTTTCCACTACATCAATTTTGTTTTTTTTGATTATTATGTTTTTTTTTGTTTTTTCAAGTACGCCAAACGTTAGTATTATTTGTTTGTTTGTTTGTTTGTTTGTTTGTTTGTTTGTTTGTTTGTTTGTTTGTTTATTTATTGCAATACTACTAATTACCAGCGTTTCGGGATAACCATTGCTGAGAAGAATATGCCGAAAGAAACTGTAGTATATCAGTTGATATTTATCGCCTTAGTTCAGTGGTCGAAGCGTGTTCTTTGTAAACCGGAGGACGTAGGTTCAAACCCCATTAGAAAGCCAAAGATAAAGTTATTTTTATTCTGATAACTTGATAGATAACCTCAACAAACCTAGTACTTACGGGACACCGGGCTCTGATGCATGATACGTTCTAAACTTATGACACCTCTCGATTACGTGGAGGGTTAAACGTAATGTTTAAATTTTTGTTCAGATCAGCAGCCCCTCACCATAAAGGCGTGATGGGCATGTTGAAAGCGAGCCACCAAACTCCGGCCGCCGCGCAGAGCGGCACCGAGACCACATCCAGTTTGGAACAGGTAATCATAAACTAGTTTTTGCCCGCGGCTTCTCTCGCGTCAATTTTAGGGGGGTGGGTAACAGAAAGAGAATGTCACTCCTCGCAAACGTAGGGAACGACAGCGGAAAGCGACTTTGTTTTATACTAAACTAGC